>VZRQ01001037.1:0-123328 GCA_013397975.1 Machaerirhynchus nigripectus | reverse complement strand
ACGAGGCGCCCTCACGGGCAGGGGTCACACCGCGGCACCCTCGTGCTTCCAAACCCGAGGCTTTGGCTTTCTGCTGTTTGGGTGATTTGCAGTTGCTGACGTTACACATTACAAAACAGGCAGCTGTGCTCAGGGAGGCTTCTTCATCCTCAAGTGTCACTGATTCCATTCCCTGTGCGTCCCTTCCACTCATCTTTTGGAGATTTTTGCCCTCCCTGCCCTTTCTGCAGGAGTCCCTGTCTGAGTGAGGTGGCTGTATTACTGAGACAGGTGAGGGACTGAGTTTTCAAAAGCCGTGGCCTGAGAGAGGCTAAGCCAACCAGCATTACATTACATACATTACATTCACTGTTATTTCAAGGAAAAAAAACCCAAACCATCCAAAGGTGATTGTATTTTTCCTCAAAGGTAGCAGTCATTAACATTGAAGAGAGGTGAATGACTCATACCATTAAATGTTATTTGAGGGGGTCCTCTCCTCTGGGCTGTGCTGCACAAGGGCTGTGCAGCAGCACTGCTGCCTCGTAAAGCATTCCCAGTTCAAGCCAGGCTTTGTCAGCTCCTTCTTGGCTTGCACATTGTTTTACCAGCAGCTCTTGCAGTGCAGCAAAGCAGCATGTGAGATTGAGGTGATTTACACACAGATACTCATCCAGAGGCTCTTAGTTGAAGCAATATGCTGCAGAATTGCATCTGGACAAATATAATCATGTTCTGCCATATTTAATAGAGAGAATGGTATCAAGATTTTAATAAGAGTTTTACTTTACTTTCTGCTGAGGGGAACAAGGAAGCTGGTGAAGCTTAATTGCTCTACAGTAGGAAATATGCACATGTATGAATTGCCAGACACAGTTCACCATAAGTAGTTTACTTGCCTAATTTGATAGATACATTTTTTTAGGTTTCTTTATCTTGTATCTTTGCTTCATTCTCCGGATGAGATAATACTGTTCTGCCTCTGAGTACATGAGCTAACCTCTTGTCCTTGTAACAAAATGATAAAAAGATATATTATTTTAAAAAATGAGTAAAAACGAACGTAGCTCATAATTTTAATCATAGGTCAGGTCATCAGATCGGCCATATTTTGGCACAGTCATATGCCACTTAAACCTAAATGTTTCCTCTGTGAATTAATAAGTGTACTTGCTAATTTGTATGAAGGCAAAAATCTGATGAATGTTCTTATCTGATCACATGAAATTGTATCTTGAAATATTGCTAGACGTTTGACAGTGACTGATTTGATTGCCCTGATTTCATTAGTCACAGGGAGAGTTGAACATTTCTGGGAGTTTGGCTGGCACAGGTTTGGTTCTAGAATGGCAGATGAGCAAAAGACCCAGTATCATCTCCTCATTTTGCTTTACTGCACTGCTGAAGTAGCAGCAAAATCTTCTCGGACTATTCAGAATTTATCTTACTGTGGCCTTCAGGAATTCCCTGAGAAATTCTCACTCTAATGGCCTTTCACTGCAGAGAATTCTGCACCAGGTATCCCATGAGTGGGCACAAGCAGTCTTTCTATTACCCTGATGGTTTGCCTTGACTGTTGAGCCTGGTTGTAGCTGGAGTGTGTCCCTGGCTTTGAAACTGAAGGCTTACTGAACACAAAAGCCATGTAACATAGATGACTGTTTTGTTGCAGTTCAATTCAAACTGTTAATGATACATGGAGTCCAATTCAACATAATGTTTAAGACTAATTTCACATGTGCTTAAGCCTTGGCATAAAATCAGGCACATGCTTAAATGCTTTCCTTAATTAAAGCTTTATATTAGGACTTGCAAAATACTTTTACTACTTTTCTTTGGCTTTATGAGCTTTTTTTTTTTTCAGTTTGGCACAGAGTAAGGTTAAAGTATTGCAAATGAAGTAAAATAGTTGGAAATGGGGACACCAGGCTGGCAAGCACACATTCATTAAAAACAGATTAGCTATAAACAGACTCTGATAATCCTGCAATCAAGACTTGATATACAAACTCATGGAAATGCTAAACATGTGCTGTAAATAAATAGATGATTAATTTCCTTTATTCTAATACGTGTGCCTTAGTAAGAAATTAGAGTTACCCTAAAAGATCATTTTCTTATTATCTTATGTTTGTACCTCCTTTGCAGCTGCACAGTCTGTAGGAAATAAAGAGATAATGAATAGTCTGGAGATAGAGCTGGTCCCCTGAGAAAGGGAACTTCACAGTCTCAGGTCTGTTAGCAAACACTGAGGCAACTGACAGCTATCGAAGCTGAGGAAGAGAACATTCCTTTGGTCCCCTTAATTCCTGAAATCTTTCTGGAGGAATAATGGCAACACATGAGACAAGTAGAAATCTATATACAGCAAGGATTGATACCTCATACCACAATGGGATTTTTTGGGCTTCTTTCTTAATAAATTTTGTGAAGTTTCTCTAGAAGTATCTGGGGTGGAATGAAGATGGAGAGTAGTGTTTTGTATGAGAGATTTGAAAAGATTCATTACTGGGGATTATGCTTAATGAAACACATCCTGAGTGTGAGGCCGTGTGGCTGGTGTGCTTAATACGTACAAATTAAATCTTCTCCTGGAAATATAGTAATAAAAACCAATGAATTAAACATCAGGACCAAGAAATGTTTGCTTGTTAATACAAAGTAACACTGTTTAGAGAATTCTAATTTACTGAACACAAATGTTGCCTGTGACATAATTAGAAAAAAAAAATTAGGATCCAACAGAATATCCAATGTATTAAATATCAAAGTTTAATAAAGATTTAAAACCCCTGTAAAAGTTAGGTAAAGGGATTAGCAGAGGGAAATGCTAGATGGTTTTATGGTATTTTATGCAGCTAAACTCTGGAAAAAGAAACTTATTTGATAAAAATCAGTGTTCTAAAACTGCATATCAAGGGAAAGAAAGCACTGCTCTTTAGATGTTATATATTTGTATGCTTGATTTTTAATTTTTTAAAAAGGCCTCATGAATAATATTCTCAGTGGGAACTCTGGAAAGTCATACTGCTACAGGCAAAACTCTTGGAGATCAGTAGGAAATTTGAAGAGTAGAATGCATGGGAAGAGGGAGATTGTTGGGAATACCCCATCACACCCACTTGCTGCCTTCACGCTGACAGCTGTACAGACCATGCTCTTGCTATCAGACCTTATCAGGGCAACTTCAGCAGTCACTGATACGGGAGATGTTATTGATAAAACAGTGTGTTAGGAAATACATTTTTATTTATATCGGAAGTAAACCTAGTGCCCTGAGTGTTCTCTGAATTGCTTGTGTTCTGCACTGCACAGGGTAGGTTTAGCTGGATGCTGATGCAGTGGCTGGGGGTTCTTTCCAGGTGTTGGGTGTTGCCAGTGTTGCCCTCATGTTTCTGCAGTGAGTGTGCTGGGGAGCTCCTCGGTGAGAATACCTGGTATTACACATCAGCTGTGAGAAAGGGTGAGAATACATCACACCTGTTTGCTCCTGCTTCTTTGTAGAGGATCTTTCATTGCTGCTTCTTCATTATCTCTGACTAAATGCATTGTACTTATTCTCCTTTCCTCTGTGAATGTGTTCCTTTGTGTAGCATGGCCAGTACAGGTGGTTCTGGCATGGGAGGCACACGGGGCAGCAGAGCAGCTCCTGCTCTGTCCGTGCCAATGCTGGGTCACTGGAAGTCCTTACACCACGTTTTTATTGCTCTTAGTACATGCACTGACTGGTGCTGGTTACTCCTACACTGCTGGCATTTTTCCATTTGCCACGTGGACCTTAAGAGTAAATTCTGATGGACTTCTTGCTTTTGACTCCTCAGGGAAGTGATGCGAGGAATCTTTTCAGCTGACATGTCTCACCTGTCTTTGGCTGTATTTAGGGAAATTCAAAGTAGCAATATCTATATGTTCTTGAAAATGTGAGCAGTTGGAGGATGGACCTTTTGTTATAATTTTTTATTAAGGATACATTATGTTCGTTTTTTTCTGAGATCTTTCACAGACTTGGAAGTCAGAAATGTGGGTCTGACCAAGCCTTGATTGTCCCTGAAGGTAAAAGCTGGGGAAGTGTTATAATAGTCACTGGATAATGTAATCAGTGTCTCTGGATTGCTGGCATAGTGTTGCTACAGAAATGATTAGTAAAATTGGAAGCAGGCAGGAGGCATTGCAAGGAAGAACAGAAATGTAATTCATGACAGAAAGGCATAGAAATAAAACCAGAGATAAAACAGTGATTGGGAAGAGAACTTTGAGGACAGAGTATCAGAATATTAAGTCCAGCATGAGAAGAGTAGCAGGAAGTTAGAAGGTGGAGAAGAGAGGTGTGAAGAACAGAATTAAGTGCTACAGAAGGACAAAAAACTCAGAGTATATTAAAAATGCTGCTACAAAACATCCTCTGAGCAGTGTTCCATCTACTTCTATAAAATTTTAATTTTTCTTTTTTTAGTCTTAAAATCGCTGTAACTTTTGGAGTTAATATAGCACATAAGTATAGAAGTTAATGATCTAAACATTCATAGCCTTTCTAAGTTTTCAGCCCTTAGAAACTTTAATCAGCATTTACCAGTAAGTAAAGCTAATTTTGTCCCCTCAATAGAATGGATGATGTAATAAAGTTCCTTGGGGAGGTAGTTACTAAAATTTGAAGCTGTAGCAGCAAAACTCAAATAGAAAGAATTAATTTAAACTCAGTCAGGACAGTGCCATAGTATGAACTGTGTATCTTGGCAAGGATTTGTGGATGGGAATAGGTAGCAAGAAATTGGCCCTAAAACAGCACTGCCAGCTCTGAGAAGTCCTCAGATAGGGGTTTAGGAAAATGAGAATGTGTTGCTGGCAGGAACACTCATCAAAATGGAATTAAGGTGCATTGTTATAAGAATAGAAAATGAGCTCATGAAAGAGGCACCCCTGGAGTTTCACCCCAGTGCTGTGCTGTTTACAGACACAGGGAAGCAGCAAATGAAGTTCCAAAAGTTGTCCAGGTGCCAACTCTATTATTTTCTAACTATGTTTGACATAGCAGCCTTTTGATTAAACCTCCCATATCACGTCCCAAATACTTGCATTAAATCTTTGTTTCCATCCCTATTTCCCAGACCTATCTCCTCATTGTTCACTTTGGAAACATCAGCTTTTTGAGCAAGTAATTATGAAGTCAGAAAAGTATTTGGAGTTCACTTTCCTAAAAAGTCAAAATACTCCAGCCTCCCACTATTGAAGAATAAATTGCTTAAATTGTAAATTTGTTAAGATAACTTTTTTAGTATGTGTCATTAGCACAATTGTATCAGACGATAGACATTACTTATGACTACTGCTTATGTTATTAAGATTTTGTATGTATTTAAAGGTGAAAAAAAATTGTTTCCTTGTTTTTGTCATAATTAATAGCATTTATGCTATGAGCATGAATTTTTATACTGGAAGAAAATGGAACTTTGAAAATATGTTCAGGAGACTGACTCAGGATATTCCCTGTGTTCATTAGCATTCTTGATTTAACTGTCTTAGGAGAGCTAAATATATGGGCTGCATAAATAAATAAATGCATGTTATAGAGCTGATACACTGTCACTTCGTACTTGTTTCTCTCACTGGGCTTAAACACCCTGAAGTCATCAGAAAGAATTCAAATTTACATACCCCAGCTAGGTAGCCCAATTTTCTTGAAATATTCCTAAAAGGATTCAAGATCATTTTCTTTCTGACCTGAATTCTTTGTATTGTTGTGAAAGGAAATGAGTGGTCTGGAAAAGAGGGTTTTGATCTGTAATTGTGCATTGTCTGTGTTAAGCTTAATATCCTAAATGCCCACCAGCTTTTTTACTGGTGAAGTTGCTGTAAGGTTTAGTGACACACAATTCTTGTTTGCTTTGCTGTACGGGAGGATGGCAGTGCAAAACAGAAACATCAGTCTTTTGTTTTGCTGCAAGTGTGACCCCATTGCAGGGGGTGAAGCAGCTGGGACTACTTTATTTCACTCTGCCCCTTTCTCTGGAGCATCTCCAGCCTGTGGGATCTGAGAATGCTGGCAGGGTACAAAGCTAATTTTCCTACCATTGCCAGACAGTTATTTTGCCATGTTTCTGTTTCCAAAGTGTGTAAGATTGCACATGTCAGCCTGAAGTTGTCTGTCAGGGACAGTGGGTTCTGTGTATTTGTGTGTGCATGTGTATGTATGCTCCACTTATTCCTCCCCTTCCATACAAAGGACTGGGACCAAAAAAGGAAGAAATTTGTCTGGTTTTAAAGGCTGACAAAGATCATTCAGGGTTATATTTCAAGCCAGTAAAATTTAGATTTCTCTTGCTCTGATTCCCGCACTGATCCCTGAAGTTATAATTACTGAGTTTCTAGCACAGGGGTTGTACTTTCATTTCCCAGCCTGCCAGAGGCTGGCCCTGTAACTTTGGCTGAAACAGGTAAATGAGATAAATGCAGTTCCATGCTGTCAGTGATTTTTTTTTTTCTTTTCACATGTTCCAGTTGATGAACACACATAACTTCTATGGTGGTTTTCCCTTTTCACAGTGTTCCAGAAATGGTAATTTTTGCAACATTCACTACTACTTTGAACTCGTTTGTGAGAGTTATTTTGTCAGCCCTAATAATATCAGAAAGACGAATAAGCTGTGTTTTCTGGGTGTTTGTGCAAAATAAATGGGAGATCTGAGTATAAAGCAAGAGGAGGTAAAGAAACTTCAAAGGACAGAAGTGAAGTGATCATTATCACACTTCCTTTGAAACTGTGGAGTTGAAAGTTGAAGCCAGATTCAAACAACCTAAAATACTCTTAGGGCAGTAGAAGTTATTGTGCTTCACAAAATCGTTGTGCTCTGTGATGTATCTTCTTTGAATTACCTTAAAGGTTAGCAGAGAGTTGTTGTGTCCACCCTTCTTTAGAGGAAAATGCAGATCTACTGAAAATATTAATTACCCTTTGTGAAAGATGCAGAGCTAGTGAAAATATTAATTAACCTTTGGAAAAAAATGGTTTTATGCTGTCTTGCTAACAGCTTTTTCTTTTGAGTACTGTGCTTCTTTTCTAGGTTTTTATGAAGTTTGATCAGATGCTTGCCCCAACTTTTGTGTAGTAGTGAATGGCAGTCAGCAGCCTGTGTAGTCTTTGCAGGCTCTGAATTTCCATGGAATAAAATTAGGCTGGATAATGGCTGGTGACTGTGAAGTTTACTGGGCTTTCTTTTATATTTATAAACTGTCATTCTCCAGTTTTAAAATAAATAAATGAAAGAAACAACGGAACTACAGTAACCTGCACAGGTTATTAAATAGGTCCACTGACATTTAAGCGTATGTATTTTAATTTTCTCTTGCATTTTCAGGGGATAAAGGAAAAATCTCCAAAATGCAAACAATTTAGAGACTCGGTCTGGTTCTATTGGAACATCTCTGTTATCTGTCATGCAAAGAACCACCAAGTCATCACCCAAAAGCTTTTGAATTGAATGGCACCACTGTCATATGTCAATTATATTGTTTTGTCTTTTATTGACATTAAGGTGTAATTTTCCTTTGGGTAATGCTCTCAGAATAGCAGCAGTGCATTCCCTAATGGGGAGTCTGTATCCCAATCCCTTTCTTCTTTACCATCTCTGGAGAGACGGTTGGTCAGCAATCTGTCTGTCTTTGGGAAGAAAGCTGAGCAGCTTCAGCTCACCAAGTCCAGCAGGGTAGAATCAAGTCTTCCTCTCTGGAATAACTTTCAGGTTAAGGACTTGGAGGGAGTTACTAATTAATGATATAATGGAAATATGAATGACAGGTTACACTGTGCCAGTGCATGGGGCTGCACATGGAGAAGAAGGTCAGATATAACTTTTCTAAGTGTGCTGACAGCTGTGGAGCTAAAGGGCATTATTCCATAATAGTAAGAGAAATGCCATTTTAAGGATTGGGGTACATCGGGGGTTTTTACCTTTAGTTAAAGACAGGTGTTTCTTAAAGAAAGAATTGAACCAGTTGTCAGTTGGGATTTACAAAGTACTTAAAAAATGAAGTTGTACTCTCATCAGGCACTTTCCATGTATTGAGCTATAAAGAAGTGGCAAAAAAATGATGACACTTAAAAATTGCTGCTTCAGCTCTAGTGAGACATTATATTTTAGCTGATAAGTGCCAGGAATAATGTTTTGCATAAATATTCCACAATATTGAGCATATTTCGTGTCTATAATTAGAGCTTTGATTTACTCACAGACAGAATTAATTAGGGAGTAACAGCTGTACTGTAATTCTTCTGTTATAACCCAATCTCATTTCTTCTTCCTCTTGTTAAAATCAAAGGTATACAAATATTTCTTTAACCTTCCCTAATACACTGTAAAAATAATCTGTTTAGAACACAAACATCCTGGTACTAAACACAAGAACATGTGTTTTGCTGTCCAAACTTAATTTTATACTTAATTTACACTCTATGGGGTCTATTGCAAGATTGCTAAAACTCTTCAGGGAGGAAAGATGTGGAAAGAAGGTGCCTGACCAGTTTGAAGCGCAGTTGAATGAAACACAGTCGATCTATGGTTATGCCCTGCCAGTTTCCTGCATCAGGTTTGGGATAAGAAGAGAGGAAAGAGCCTTGCTGTAAGATCTTTCTTTCAATTGTTTTCATGCAATATGCACTAGATTTTTTATATAATTCTCAAACAAATGGTCCATTTAAAAATGGGAGTAGGTCAGTAAAAAGCTGAGGTAAAAGAGCATAATATGAGAATGAGAGCTACTGAAAGTCATCTGATCTGTTCCTTAGAGCTTCCCCTTGTGCCAGCTCACCAGCTTCTGCTTGGGAGCGGTGGGACAGGGGAGCTGCTGGAGTTCCTCAGCACCCTGTGCTCCCAGCAGTGGGGGTGAGACTTCTAACTCCAGAGAGAGGAGAAGTTGGTGTCCTGCCCTGAAATGGCACCAGTCAAAGCCAGGATGCAGTATTATTTCCCAGGGGCTCTGGAGGATCTTCTCAAGCCTTCTTTTTCCAGTGACAGGTTCTCCATACGCAGTTGGGGACACACAAGTGCTGGTTAGCCTGGGAGCAAAGCTGAAGAGAGCTAATTTGTTGGCAAGGGAGAGAACTGAGGTGCTCTGCTGCAGGATGTGTGTTTGAACCATCTGTTAGCTCCAGAGATTCATTTTCTCAAGCTATTATATCCTATGGCAAAACTGAGCAGCTTGTCTTAGAGCCTGTCCAGTGTATTAGCACTATGATCAAAAACCTGACAAGAAATGTGAGTGGCCCCTTCCCTGTTCATTTGTGTGAGGAGCCAAGAACATCGANACCACATCCAGGTAGAATGCACCGAAATGCACCCCAGGATGCCCACCCCAAACTGCACCCACACGGTGATTCGGGTATACAGTTACAGACCTTGCAAATCAGCAGATCCACCAAAGATTCCCCAGTGAGAGGCTCAAGAGAAGCCCCCGTCCTGAGGAACCTTCCCCCTGGATGGGCCTGTCTTGGTGTACAGAATGTGTTCTGGAGAGGACCTTGGGGTCTGGGGCTTTCTGACCCAACTGTGAGGTCTCCAAGATGTTTGGTCTCTTGGCTTAACAGAACTTTGGGTCTGAGCTGGTTATGAGACTCAGGGAATTACAAGTGTATGGGCTAAAAGCACTAAGGATACATGAAAGCTGTATAAAAGGGTCTATGAGAGGGTATATAAGAGGGGTATATGAAAAAGCAGAAAATCAGCATAGCATCAATGTGACCAGCTGTTTGGAAATTTGATTTTTTTTTTTTAAATAGTGTATCTTCAAAAGGAATTTTCCTGGGAGTCATAAAATGCATAAGGTAGCAAGTTCTGATCCCTGCAGAATCCAGTGGCTTGAAAGAAGTCAAGAAAGTCCAAGTTCTTAGTGGAATGCCCATTCTTGGTACCATTTTCTATTTTTGGATTATTAACATGTTTCAACACTGAAAGACCAGTATCTATATTTATTACCCTCCAGACTTCAGACCACTTGAGAGGCAGAGAACTCCTTTTGTTCCCCACTGCTTTTCTGTGCTGAAGGAGCTCAATTAAACCATAAAAGAATCAAACTTCAGTGATTAATTAAGGAAAGCTTGCTATGCAATGGAGTTTATTTTAATAAGTTATACAGCAGGCAGAACATTGCTGGGAGTATAATACAGTATAATCCTTGCTTGTAAGGAAGATGAGGTAGAACAGTTTTTCAGGAATTAAGCCATTAACATAGCAACTAAAATGGACCAGAAAATTAATCCTGGTTTTGGAGCTTACCAAAAACCTGTGCTTCAGCACCTGGAAAACTTATCCCAGAACTTCTAAGCCAAGTCTCTGAGTTTTAAAGCTTATGCTGTCCATCATCAGATTTTAAAGGGAGGGACATAAATCTTACATGTCCTTTTTCATAATTTTTTGTGTGTGTGCATGCACATGTGGAATTATACAGCAAATTCTGCAGTTTCCTTGCACTTACAGCAGCAGGATGAGAGACATCTTTGTTAAGGATTGTGGAATTTTCATTGTTAATCCATCAAGCTACAAGACTAGTATCAAAAAATAACATGAAAAGGAAAAGGCACTACACTCAGTTCCTAGGCCTACACTCATGTTTTCATGCCGTGCAGCTTCTTGAAGTCTTTAGTTATTCAGACAAAATTCACACATGAATATTAATGAGAACATGATATCCTCACTGTTGCAAGTGTTCAGACCACAAAACTATTTAAAACAGAATAGTTAATGGCTAATCGTTTGTCATCTCTCTGTGATGATTCAAAATGGGACTGCGTGGCAGATAAATTATGCAGTGGCTACTATGGTGTCACATAAACTGCATTCTTTATATATTCCAAGGAAAATACAGCAAGGGCCAAAATTTCTGGTGTAGTATTTATTTATAGTTGGTAGAGCTGCTCTAATTCTTGAACAGTCAGAATTATCTATAAGCACACTAAACAAAAATTTATAATCAAAATGCTTCTACCAGAAATCCATCAGTCCAAGGTTTCCATGATAGATATAGTTTGACCTGGAGTAAAATCTCTTAACTTTCTTTTGATATGTGAAAGCTTCTTGGAATAAAAATAAAACAGTTCCAAAACCAAAAGCTGTTCTTAGCTTAATTCTTGATGGAGTAGTTGGCACAAACCCAGCTTTTCATGACTTACGATGATAATGAAGGTGGTCACTGCATTATTTCATTCTAACCGCAGTTTTCTGCGGGATTCGGTGGAGCTTGAGATGTCTGTGAGTTTTCCTGAAGCAGAGCTTGTGTTCCTTTCAAATGAAGTGCTGCAGGAAGGAGTTTGGGTTATAATATTGCAAATAGGTCTGTTGGCGTCTGGTTTTGATGAAGTTTTGTAATGATGTTTTTGCAGTATAAAACTCACACACATGCTCTGTAGCTGGATTTGAGGGCACAAGGTATGTTGCAGTTATAAAATTAGTAATGTGTAATTTTGCCTCCAGACCTGAACTAAGTTCTTTAGGAAGAAGAATTTATAAGGCTGTATGAGGTTAAAATTGCCTGAATTTTCAAATACAGCTGGTCCTAGATGTTTTAAAGCTTTGAAGTTTCGGGTTAGGATATTCAGTTTCAAAGATGAGTACCCCTCGTTTAGTTGCGCAGCATATTTGGAGTAACTGTGATAATATTTGTGTTAGAAAGATCCTAATGCATCTGCTGAAAATGCCAACATGGAGAGCCTGGGGAGAATGAGTGAGGAAAACTGAGCTTGGTCTGAAGTATGTTCTATTTCTCAGGTTTGTAATTTCAGCAGTAAAACACACTGATCTAACAAAAGAGAAAGGATCGCCCTAAACATAGCGCAAAATTCACAGTATAAATCTAACCCTGAGGAAGTGTGTGGGGGGGAAGTTTCTTCAAATTTCTTTGTTCCAGCCAGACTTTTACACTGCTGCTATGCTTATGAGATCTGCAGGCCCTACTTTTCCACAAATTAGTCACCTCGCCATTAAAATTCCTCATCCCGATTGCATGCCAAAAATGGCAGTAAAACTAATAATAAAAAAAATCCAGCAAAAAACAAACCTCTCTGAAGAGACCACAGCAAACTACTAAAACTGAGATGATTCCAAATAAATCTTTAAGTTTTTCCAGTACCCAGGCAGAATGAAGACACTTTGTTTCTTGCCAATTTCTATGGCTTATTCACTGTTGTGTCCAACTGCTGCAGTAATGGCAGTCCCAGTTTTCCTTCCCAGTTTTCCAGTTCATTGCAAGGTGTGTATCAGTTTGCTGGGGAAGTCTCCAGCAGCAGAGCGTGCTGTGTCTGTGTGTTGGCCACTGGGCCACCTCCTTTACTGACGCCTGCTAGTTGCTTGTATTTTGGGAATAGGGTCTTCAGATTGGATTCTGAGGACACAGGTTGCTTTTGTTTAATGGCCCCAACTTTAATACTCTGTTTTGAACTGACATGGCATTGCTCCATTTCTGGGGCAGCGATTTTGGTGCTGGAACACAGTTGTGGTGCTGTGTTAGACACAGGATCCCCTGAGATATCCCTGTTGGGCCAGCAGGTACAGCACGGGACTGGCAGCAGAGCCCTGCCTTCAGGACTGGGACTGGGGAACCATAAAGGATCTAAACTGGTACTGTCTGCATTCAGGGAAGGGAATTCCCCGTGAAATCTCATTAAACTAAGGGTCTTGATTAAATCAAGAGTCCAGTTAGGTTCCAGAAGTTTCAAAAACGTTAGGAAAAAACCTGCTGGTCTGAATTCAGTCAGGTTGCTTCTGGGCAGCGCTGTTTTGCTCAGAAGCCTTGAGGAAGGTTGAGCACTTGTGCAGTGTAAGGCTGTGCATGTGTGCTGCCTAAGGCTTCAGGTCACAGATGAATTCATAACTCTGGGATTTTCATTTGACACATACTCACAGACCTGAGATACTGCCTTTAAAAAAGGGTCTCTGTGAAGGAACTTGTTTCCATTTCCAGAATAAGAATTAATGAAGTGAAAGTGTTGGTGGGCATTAATGAACTGTGCCTCTGTTAGAGAAAAATAATAGCAAAAAAAGGCATAACTCCACTGCAGATGGCAAATGCTTCAAGTTTGCTCTTTTAGAGGAATTTACAAAGCTGCTGTTACTGTATGGAATGCCTTCTTCTGGATGCTACGTGTACAAATAAGGAAATGAAGTCCTTGCTTATATGAAAAGTAAGCAACATACAAACAAAAAAAATGGCAGTGAGATTCAACAATGAGCAAACAGGAATTTAACAAAAAAAAAGCAAAGGAGGAAAGATGCAGCAATGAGCAAATGAGGAAATGAATTTAATGGGCACCTTGCAAGCCATGTCTCCTCCTACTCTCTTGAACACTTCCATGAGAATGGATTTATGGGCTTTCTAGAGGAAAGACACTCTGAGAAGCAGCCTAGCACGGTGCTGAGAGGTGTTTCACACAGATTTGGGTGGGAGTTTTGGGCCCAGGTGTCTCAGTGGGAGAAAATTTAGCAGCTGAGAATTTTAATGAGATAACTGCCTTCCACAGAGTTTCTTTGAAATTTAAGTGTTCAGCTCCTTGAGGTTTATAGAGACAACAGATGGAAAAAAGAAAGAAGAAAAATGTGAGTTATTTAGGGTGCTTTAAATAGATGGAGCTGGCCCAAAAGCATATGAAAATCATGGGAAAGAAGGGGGATTTTGGGAGGGGTAATAATTGGGAAATACACAGGATACAGTGATCTTTGAAACATTCTCTGTAAAGATTAAGTTGAGGTTCTCAGGTTGAAAACTGTTTTTTCCACAGTAAATATGATACGAGTCTTTAAAAGCCTCAGAAAATTGTATGTTGAATTAAAAACACAGCACATCTGTTTATGGGTGTGTGTTTGTGAATGATCACTTTCTGGTTTTTGGGTAAAATGCTTCATGCTGTTGTCAAACACACAGACCTTTTATTTCAATATATCAGCTTTTCTAGAAGCGGAGTTCACAGTTAACTGAACACATAAAAATTACTTTGTAAACCCTAAAGGATCTCCAGAGCAGTATTTTTCTGATTTGGTTCAGCAAGGAAGAGCAGTTACATTATATACATCAATGAGTTAAACTCTGTATATGGTGATACAGTTTCCTTAGGCTGGTATCTACCCTTTATTTATTTCACTCAGAAATGAACATAACAGGACACAGCCTTGACATTGCTGAATTGACAAGACAGGGCAGCCAGTTTTAAGGAAATTGACATTACTGAGGGAGGGAAATCCAATAAAGGACCAAGCATTTATTTTGTCTCTTGGCTAAAGCAGGTTACAGAGCACATCATGGTCTGTAGTGGTGGTCTCTCTCTGTAAGTAACGTGTAATTGAAGGCTGAACATCAGTGTTTCACAGACGCAGGAGATTAACAGCCCCAAAAATGACTTGTGTCCCCCACTTAGGCGGGTTAGTGCTGTATTTATCTTGTCCTTTGGCAGACAAAAATCATCGGGATGTCACTAGTCTTGATACTTCTTGTATGGAAGCTGTGCACTTCTTCCTGTGCTGGTGTCTGCTTTAAGTGGTACTGATATAAAACATGTTGTTATTAATCCTTCACCAGCAATAAAAGATGGCATTTTAGCAGTGTGTTTGGCCCTGTTAATATAATTCTGTAGGTGATTCATGCATTGAAATCTGAATGCAGATTTTCTGACTGTTTGTTTCTCAAAACTGGAAAAAAATGTCCTTATATGCACTTATCTTCTTAAGTTTACTACAGCATTTCTGTCCAGCATTTACTGCCAGCAAGGGCCAACATTAATTTGTTGATAGGTGTGGAGGTGTGAGCTTATCATAACATGCCTGAAATCACACTTTGATCAAAAGATGACAGCTTTCACCTCTAAATACAAGGGATGAATAAACTGATGGTCTGGAGCCTTTCTTGTCATCTCTTGAGTTCAGCCTGTGTGTGGGTGGTGTTTTTGGGGGTCTGTGCT
Organism: Machaerirhynchus nigripectus; assembly: GCA_013397975.1. Classification (NCBI taxonomy): domain Eukaryota; kingdom Metazoa; phylum Chordata; class Aves; order Passeriformes; family Dicruridae; genus Machaerirhynchus; species Machaerirhynchus nigripectus. The sequence goes on along the minus strand of VZRQ01001037.1, from coordinate 108,417 downwards.
TGTGCATGGCTTTAAAGGAGTTCTACCAAGTGCCCTGTGGGGTACAGAGCCCTCAGCTGCCTCACAGCAGCAGCTTTCACTGTTCTCTTTGCACTGTCCTCTCTTTAGGAGCAATAAAGTGGCAGTATAAAGGATTATGGTCTGGTTATCTATAGGTATGCATATGTTCAGATCAATATAAAATTAGAAGCATAGTTCAAAATGCAAGAACAACCTGAGAACTGTAGAAAAGGCCAGTGAAATGCCTTCTCATGCAGAAATTTTGGAATAAAATGCTGATTAGATTTCACACCCTGGTCTGGGTTTTGTTTCTTTTATATGTGGTACACCTAATATACGTGTCTGTGAGGTTAACACAGACAGAATATAAATATATCTGTGTGCAACTGTTCTACTCACACAGTCTCTTTGTGGATCATGCTCATTCATCCTTTAGATGTTTTAATATGGGAGAAAAAACTACTCTAAGGCAGCATCAGTTATTCCACAACTTTAAATTTTTAAAAGATCTTTCCTCAGACTTATTTATGAATTACTTCTGAGTTCAATCTCACAGGACATATACATAACAGAAAACAAATAGCTTTATTGTAGGTGAGTAACTGTCCAAGCGAACTGAAAAGGATGGTTGAAAAGACATTTTCAGGACTTTTCTTTACAAATGATGCAGAAAATACGTATTCAAGACATAGTCTCAAGCTGCACCAGGGGAGCCTTAGGTTGGACATGTGGAGGAAATTCTTCACAGAAAGGCTGATAAGATCAGAAGGCATTTTGCCACAGTATTTGTGATTGCCCAGGCCCTGTAGATTAGGTTATCGTATGATTTATGTCTAAGGAATTGTATTAGGGATGAATTAAAAAGATATGTAGCCAATTTATATATAGCTACTATTCTTGTGGTGCTGGACAGATTTTCCATCTTCCAAGCTTGCATAGTTCTGCAACTGGGAATCATCATGTCCTGTTTTTCCAGAAGCTTCTCCCCTGACAGCAGAGAGCTGGTTACTGAGCCAGAGTCTTTGGCTACTGCGTTATTTTCATTTCCTTACCTCCCCTAGTTATTGTTTTGGGTTAAATGAACACTTCTCTTGTTACAGTAGACTTTAACTTCAACTCAAGGGATCTCTGGAGCCGCATCAGCTCTCCTTACATGCAGTTTGAAACAGCTGATTTTCCCTGGTTTTGCCTTGTCCTCCCCAATGTGTTTTTCCTAACAAGAAGGGCACAGTACAATTTGCACAGATGTCAAAGGAGAGTGTCTAGTTACACTGTTTTCCAGAAGCAGTGGTTCAGGGCAGAAATGTGAGTCATTATTTTCTTCAGTAAATTATTTCTCCTGAGGTTGGTAATTTCTTGGTCTTAGTTTTTATTGCCTAGTTCTGTATTCTATTTGTGGCCAATGATTTCACAATTCATTTCTAAAGCTAGATGAGGTAAGTGGCTAGCCATCTCCTAAGGGATTAGGAGTAAAACCTCCTGCCTTACCTGCCCTGGAACATGGAAAGCTGAGTGAGATTTTACCAACATTTTTTGAATTTACACCATTTTAATATATGGAATCCTCAGAAAGCTGAATGCATGGTACTCATTAAATAATTTGCTGAGTGAAGGGAGACATTTTACCAGAGATGAGCTGAATCATCAAATTCAAATTGGAATTGGTCTATGGAACACATGATGAGGCTTGGGACAAACAGAACTGGCAATACTTTAAAAAGGTAAGAGAAAAGCAGTAGGAAGACACCAGACTAAACTAGAGGGAAAAGAAGGATGTTGTGGCTCCCAGCTGTTGGACAGATATTGACTCAGAATGCTCCAAACAGCCAAATAAAAGATTATTTTGTAACCCCTCCTGTGTCAGTGGGTGAAATACCACCATGTCTTGCCAGAAGTTTGGAGTCTATCCTGGAATCCGAAGCCTGAAGGGCACTTACCTGCCAGTAATAGTTTAGAGACTTATGAAAAATTATATACTTCGCTAACAGATAACTGCTTCCAAACAAATTTATTATTTGGCAACATAAAAGTAGTAATGCAAAAAATTAATTTGAATGTGTATTTTTCTGCTTGTGTATAACAACAACGTTCCAAGTACTGAACTGATGTATCTTTACATTATAGGAGCGTGGTTGTCTCTTGAGGGGTCCCATGAATTAATGCTTCCATAAAATATGGGGTTTGTAATATGATAAAATGGTTTATAGATGCTTTAGAAAAAAAGAAATTGTGGGGAGTCTTTGTATTGCTAGCAAGTATTTGTGTGTGTGTGCTGGAGTATTGCCACATGCTGTACATTGAAGGAATTCCCACAGACAGAAATGATAATTTGGGAAAAAGAACATGCAGGTAGTGCATATGAATACTTGTGTTCAAAAGCACTTCCATCCTTGGTTGTTAATTTGGACAACATCTGAAAAACAAGAGGGGTTCTCTTTGCCTTGCTACCTGAGCTTGCTGGGCTCCAGTAGGAACAAAATTCCTAGTCACTTAAAAATTGACTAGTTTCTGATAAATAAAAACATTAGGAGAATGTTTTTCTCATTCCATGTTTTTTGTTTGCATGCTTGTATTTTAATGAAAATAACTTAAAATAGTATGTTTTAAAGTCCTATAAACATTTCTGTTTCGATTTGCTTTTATAGGAGTCCATCTTGCTGTACTTTACATGCATTTTGGCTATCACAGAATCATCAAATCAAACTGAAATTGGAAAAGACCTCTAAGATCAAGTCCACTTGTGTTCACCACTAAACTTTGTCCTGAGTGCCACATCCTGGTGCCTTTTGAACATCCTGTGACTAAGATAACAAGGTTGCTGCAGATGCACTTAAGTGATGAACCTATAGAAAAAGAGGTGTGTTCGGATATTTTCAGTCTTTTCATTATATCTGTTTATAGGCAGGCACCGTCTTGGGTTCTGGTGGTGTCAAACAGTGGTTTTTTCCAGCATCACCTCATTTTTTCCCTATCTGTGTTTTGTCTTCAGCTGCCTTTTCACAGTCACTGAAGTGAGCTGGATTTCAGAGTGAGCCAGCAGCCCCTGCTGCAGCTCCCCCTGCCCTCTCACACCGCTGATGGAAGGAGGTTGATTTCCTTCCATCTTTTAAAGCCTGTTAAAAATTACGCTGTCTTCTGAAAGAAAGTCCTATTTAAGTCTGGCTATTTCATAGTGGAAGTGAGAAATTTGATTTTTATTTGAAGTTTTTATAAAAGTATTGCATTGATTGGTTGAAAGCATGATTGATTTTAGATTTAACATAAGGAAGGCTATGGAAGTATGACTGCCTTCCCACCTTTTCTTTTTCTGGACAAGGACACAGGAGGTGGGGTATTCTGGGATGCTCTGAACTACAGATGTGACTTTATCTCAGCAGAAGGTCTGGTGACCTTAAATGTATGTTTTCAAGAAAATACCAACATTAAAATACCAACATTAAAAATTATTCTGAATTAGAATGTCATATAAAGATGTAAAAAAGTAGATAAAGGTCAACCTGACCAATTTATCTAATGAACTACCCATTATTTTTTCTATCTTAATTTAGACTTATAGTTTTATTTGAATATTAAATTTATGCTTTCTTATGCACATGAGAGACATTGAAGTTTTTCCCATTTAAAAACTGTTGAGGGTTCTTTCCTTGTGCTGGCTTTTTAATTGCCTTTAATTTTACAGGGGTCTGCTGTTCAGGGATGGAATTTTCAATAATTGTGGTCTGTTCCATTATTGTATCAGATCTACTTTCCTTAGAAAAAAGCCTCAGAATGAAACAAGGGAAAATCAGCAGTTTTCAGGCTTAAAGATTTCCTTTGAAAATGTAACGTACTCTTGTATTTTAGAGCAAGGACTTGACATTTCATGAGAAGAGAGAAATACATTTTATATTCTGCTTAGAAATCCATACAACTTTATTCAAGTTGTAGATATTTTAAAGTTAGGATTTTCTCATTCTCAAGAGGTGCTGCTTAATTTTTAGGTAAGATACTCCATTTTCTCTAAGTGTAGCTGTTTCTTTCAGGTCTGAGTTTTACTTATTTTAGTATGCTTAGAATTGTAACATTCAAGCTGGGCTTTCTCTGCAATAGTTTCCTTAAGTGTTCAGGCACTATGGAAAATGAAGACACTTGATTACAAAATACATGAGCAAAGAATTCGTAGTGGGCTAAAGGTGGAAGGCAAGGAGGATGTGCTGGGGTGCAGCTGAGTTGGAAAACGGCCATTACCACAGAATCAGTTTTGTGTGCTGTGTTTTCTCACTGTTCTGCAGCTTCCCAAATACCATCAGTGAACTATATCCAGTTGTGCCCAGTCCCACTGGACTTCTTATCGACTGTGTGAAAAGACAAGTATTATGCAGATCCTTTAGCAGTGGTCCCTCTCAGATGCCTGAACACCACAGAAGTCCTATTTGCCCTTGCTTCTCCATCAAGAGCCCCACTCAGTCCTTCAAATAGTGAATAAGTTTCTTTACATTCAGTTACTGGAAGAGGCAGAAATGGCCCTGACACGTTGCCATTAATAAAATGCTCACTTAGGAAAAACAGGCAAAGTGAAGGGTTCTTTGCATTCTGTGGGACTGCTGATGGCAGGAGTGAATCTCTGCAGGCTTCAGTCATGTGCTGCATCAGGGCAGGAAGATGAGGACAGTGTCCCAGTGTGTTTAAGGATGGATGCCAACTCCATTTGAGTGTTTGCAGTAGACATTTAGTTGTTGCTGACATCAGCATGGGTGAGGCCAGCTAAAGCTCTATTCTTCTTATGCAAGTTTGTTCTTTAGAAAAAAAAAAGGTCTCATTTTCAGCCCTGGCTTTTTTCTTTCAAGAAAATCAATATTTGGAGCAATTTATTTCAGGGGTCTCTTCTACAGTTTTGTGTTGTGTTTGGGGAACTGATGAAATGTGTTGGTCCTTCTCCATTTTGTAACATTTTAGCCACTTTCACCTGTCCTTGTTGCCAAGCAAGAAATTGGAGATGGTAAAGCTGTACTATTAGCTGAATGATTTTGGAATTTTAGATTAGTATTTCAATTTTCCAGAGTTCTCTATGTGCCGACATTTAATGAAATCGTTGCATCAATATTGGAAAGGTAAATTACATATGATTTTTTGTGTAGTGGTAAAAAAAAGCTTTAATGTCTGAAACCTTTATTCTATCCACCTACATAATCTCTCACTTTCCCCAGTCTTTGCTAACTGGCTACTTCCAGAAAAAATAAAGTTTCCCCTGGTTCAAATTTTAAGAAATGAGATTTCTTTTCCCAAAACTTTCATTTAAATTTTGGCAGTCGGTATCAGAATCCTGGAAATACCTGAGCACCTTTATCTGTGCCTGTAAAAACACTTCTTCTAAAAATAGATGTTTTCTTTGGTTAATTACTTTAAAGACATAAAACAAAGGACATGAATTCCTAATAAATATTGTTTGTCACAAAATTATAAAAAAATCTACTGAGTATTAAAGAAAAAGCAATTAAAAATTAATACTGAGTTGTAATACCTTTAAAATAGTTTCCAGATTAAAAAAAAGCTAATAAAGTATGTAGAAATCATACTTTCTTGTAATTATACAGCCATATTGTAGAAACACAATATCCAGTATATTTGTTAGACTTCATTAAATTTTTTCACTGTTCACCAGTAGAGTATTTTGGCAGCCAGCACTGCAGTGCTCAGATATTTGCAGTCTGTAGGAGTCCAACAGCTGTTCAGTAGCCAGCTGACTTTTCACTCATTTCTGAGTTCTCAGGATTCAGCCATGCAAATAGGCTTTTGCAGCTGGGCTTCCGTGAGTTGAACAATTCAGGTTTCTGCTTTGTTTCATGGATTTTGTAACTGGGACGAAAGGAGGAGATGTGTGGCTTAATGCAGGATTCTCTGACGCAGGAAGAAAGCTTCCACGGGATTTATGGGCCTTACCCAAAGCCCCTTGTTAAAGTTTAAAGCCATTCAGCACCACTTGCCTGAGATTCATTCAGGTTTATATAAATCCCTTCTCTAGATTCCACAATGCAGAATTAGTCTCTTGACACTAATTTTGAGATATTGCTACAGTAACAGGGAGAGAATCTAAAGAAGAGGTTAACTACCAAGTTAAAAGACAAGTCTTGGGGATATAAAATAACCCTCCTGAGTTTCACTTTGCTTTGATATAAGAACTGTAAAATAGTAAAAAATTATCAGTATTAGTCCAGTTTTACATAAGGTTCTTAAGTCTTTGGAAGTCTGGAGCAGAGTTTTAGGGCAGAAGTAAAAGAGGAAGATTAGATATTTTTGGTACATTCTGTTTGCTTCCCACTGTGGCATGTATTTTAGCATTTTATCTAAAGAACACATGATTTTTCAGAGGGGTAAAACACTTCTGTTCTAAAAATAAAATATTAATAGAAAAATGTAGATAAATAAGTGAGTCAGAATGACAAGACAGTTATTGAATGGGAAACCTCTGGATAACTGAAAGAAGAAAAGCATTTAAGTCAATTGAGCTTTTTCATTTTCTTGTACATTTCTTGTCCAAGTTTTGTTTATCTGGAAAGAACATGAATTCTTGAGAGAATCACCTTCAGTTGTGCTGCTGATATTGCTGCTAGTCAAAGAAAATTGAATGTCACAAAGATAAAAATGCATAGTAATGCCAAGTCCTAGGGAAGGGTAATAGCGTAAGTAAAACTTTTTTATAGCTGTTTTGTTCATCACATTTTGCCTCCACCTTTTCTCCTTTGATTTCTCCTCTGATAATCATTACAGACTTTTGAAACCATTTATGTCTAGAAAAAAATCATCCGTTATGTAAACTCATGAGCTGATACTCTTATAACTATAAAATTGGTGAATGGCAAAGTGCATAGCACAGCTGGAGTAGAAAAACACAGTTAAAGGAGAGGAAATAAGAGCCTTTGTACTTGCCCATCTTCCAACCCCAGTTGTCTGAGGGAGCAGGGACATTCAGAGGGTCCTGCTCAGCACAGCACATCTGTAAATGAGAAGTAAATGAACTGTGAAAAGCTTTAAGTGTTTGGCATCATCCCTTCTGTTAAAAGATTTCAGTCGAGGCCATGGTTTAGACTGTGGCCAGTGACAAGTCCTTTGCAGTACCAATGCCACTGCTGCCAGTGACCTTGAGATGTACCATGGCTTTTCTGCAGATGTACTGAAGTCCACCTGTCCTTTTCCTCTGCTTTGTCCTCCGAGGTTTAGGAGCAGAGGGAAGCTGGCCACCGTACCCCTCTGTATTTCTGCAGTGAGTCTTGACAGACATGCTGCTAGCTCACCTCTGGCCATTGCTGCTTAGGTCTAAGACAGCTTTCCCTTTTCCTGAAATGCCTTTGTCTTCAGCTTTTTGTGTTTGAATTAAGAAACTGTGGAAGAGTTAGGAAAGGAGAGTCTCTAATTTGACGGGTTGGATTTTCTTGAGAAATGAGGTTATTCTGGTCACTGTTTGGTTTCTTTCTATGAAAGGGGAAGGATAACCTCACTGTTCGTAACTGAGGCAGTGTTTTTCAAGTTTTGTCATGGGAATGTAAAGGCTGGGAGACAAAGAAGAAAGGTTTAGTGAAGAAGACATGCCTAGGTAATCAGAGTTTTACTGTGTGACATGAGCTTCCTGTGGATGCTTAGTCTTGTCCCAGCCTTAAATGAAGGGAGTAGGACTTGATCTTTTCTTTATCTTTGGTGAGGAAAAAATTAATATTAGAAATGCTGAGGTGCCTTGATATTTAGACACCAGTAGCTCAAAAGTGTAGTATGCAAGGTTTTTCTTGTTAAAATAAAACTGTGTTTATTTTGGAATTTTGAACCTGTCAAAAGCTTAGGCATCAAAAGCTGAATGTTATGTTATATATACTTAATGTGGCTGGCCTTGATTTTAGCTGTTCAATTTATTATGGAGTCAAGGTGCATTACCAGTATTTTGTACTCGTATTTGTTCATGACTGTGGCATTTTGTTCTTGGACATTCTAATGTTAAATTATTAACCTCCTATGAGCACTAATACACAAAAGTATTCTTTGAAGGAGTTATAGCAATCACTGTATCTTTTAAATAATTGACTAATGGAACCCAAGAGTTGCCCTCTGGATAAAGGAAAAGCAGAGGGTCAATAAGTTCTGCACTTCAATGAAACACACACACAAGGTTTAATTAGCTAATGAGCAGTATGAATGTCAGTCCTGCACTACAGTTCCTCACCAGTCTTTGTTTTACAGTCGTTACCCCAGAAAACATGTTCAGAGAACGTGAATTTCAACCCTTTGCAATGAGTTTCTTTGCAAAGAACAAATTGTTTTCCAAACGGCGGCTGATGCATTCTCAGGTGTGACCTTGAGCCATGTCATAAGATAAATCAACCAGGACAGGGTGTTGTAATTAGAGTAGTCAAGGCTTCCAGGATATTCCCAAGGGAATAAGTTTCTATATTGTCATCTGTGGGTTTTTTCTTTTTCAAAGACATGCTACACATTTCTAAGAAGATGTTCTGGTAGATGGCACTGCCACTTCGACAACTGATGCATTTTTGACTTCCTACAATATTTTTTCTTCACTTTTTTTTAATTTAATCTAAAAGTGGCTATTCTGGACCCATATATGTGTAGTAATTCTAATAAGATTTCAAAAGGCTTACAAATTCACAATGTATCTAGGACTAATGGAGCAGTAATTGAAATTTAAATGAGAAAGAAAATCAGCATATGTATTCTCAAATCATAAATGAAACAAAAAGGGATAAAAACACCAAATAAAGAGCTTCTGGAGTGTTTCAGGCAACATGTTTTGAATAAAATCTTTTTGAAATTTTATCATTCTCTGGACAGTATTTCTTGCTTTTTTGATTCCCTTTGATTCTGAACATAAAAATAATGCAAGAGATTTTTTGTCAGATCTTCAACAGTACAATTTAAATACTTGCAAAACTTACTGTAGTGCTTTGGGTCAGCAGATAACTAATGCATGGATATTATGGAGTTTAGCAGGATAGCCTGTCAGAAATGCACGTTCTGTTACAATAAAATCACCATTTTAGAAACCAGTACGAAAGTGAATTTATAAAGCAGGTGGAAAATTCAAAAGGATATAAACCAAAGTCTTCTGATACTTAAGATGCATCTACAGTTGCCTTCAGTAGGCCCTAATTTTGGCCTGTGCTGCAAGAAAAGTTTATTAGTGAGCAGGTAATCTTTAGCTGCAATTAGAGGAAAGAAAACATAATTATGTATATTATGCCAAGGAAGAAGAGAAGTCCTTAGCAAGTCTCAATTGTCCCAGTATCCCTACGAGTCGATACGCGGTGTGGTAACAAACAGCAGTAAATATAATTATGCTATTCCTTATGGTAGTGATTTTCTAAAACATGCACATCTGCTACCACAGAGCGATCTGCCAGCACTGGGGAAATATTGCTAAGAAAACATGCAGTGCACACAAAGCAATTTCCAGAAAAGTTGTTTGCTAAACTAAATCCAATACACTGGATATAAGAAGGTTGTAGATGAGGAAATTCTTGCTGATTAACCTTAAGAGATGGCTGATATCATTCATGTTATGGTATGGATCCTTCCAGTGGTGAGATGTAAAAACAACCAAGAGATTTAGAGCAGGGTGGAACCAGGTGAACACTTACAGGAGTGTCATAAACATGTGCATAACCACGTATTGCTAGTTTGTCATGATTTGTCTCTTTCAGCTTTCTTTTTGGCTTCCTGGCTGATCCTTCCTGACATCCATAATGTCACTCAGTATCCTTAGGTTCAGCACACGTTTGAAGTCAAGCAGGGACTGTGGAGCTCCAGTTTTGCGAGGTCAGGACTCTTGTACCACAGGGCAGTACAGACACTGCTGTGGCAGAGGTGTGACACTGTCAGCGTGGTTCTCCAAGCACTGGGAGGATCTTAACCCTCCTGCAAGTCTGTTGGCTTTTATTAAATGGATGCCATCCATGAAATTATGGCTTGACATTGCTGTTTATTGCACAGGCAGCATTGTAACGAGTTTCAGTAAGCATTGCAGATGAGAAGTCCTAGCTGTGCTTAGGACTGGAGCCCAGCTTTGTGATAATCAGTGTGTGGGGTTTGGCCAGGACAAGCTGGTTTGGATGCAGGGCCCTGTGAGGCTCTGAACTCCATGATCCAGGGCTGGGCTGAAGTACCACGCTCTGCTGTGCCATAAACTGAAAGATCTTCTATCTCCATCTTTCTCATCACCTTCATATTTACCAGTGCTTTATCCCCTTGAAAGATGCCTTAAACAAATCTGAAGGGTCGTTGTTCATGGTATTTTTAGGTAAATTGTATAATAACACTCCTGCCAGAAGTTTTTATGTATATCACAGTCCAAATCCTGCAGACATCCTGAGCTTTTTTCTTTTTATCAAGTGACTATAAGGCTTCAAGTATCTCTTGAAGGAAAGCTGGTAGCTAAGAAGTAGTGTATCCTACTCCGTCTATCTGCTACCCTGAGGAATATTGCCAGCAGAATTAGGAAGCCCCGAGTGAGATTTAGACAGAGCCATTATATTACTGTATTTATAACCCTGAACATTTTCCCTCAGCTCTCACCTAATGCTGAAGGCTACTTAACTATACAGACCATTAATTATTTTCCTTGGAATTCCTCATATAGCTTCAGGTTTTGTCTCCACATGTGCCCTTGAGTGCTTCTGTTCCCACAAGGCTGAGCAGCAGAGTACCTGCTGTATGGGGAACTTGGTGTTTCTGGATGCCAGTCTGGTGGCTGAAAGTCTGACAGAGTGACACGGTTAGCTGAACATAGTATGTCCAACAAACCGAGTGCTGATTAGAATAATGATGTTATAAGTAGGATTTTTAGTGCTTATAGCCTTAGTATTTGTATGTATTTGTATGTACTTTTAGTATTGTATTTCTGTATGATGGTGACATTTACATCTACTCTAAAGGAAATCTGTTCACTTCTAAGCATCTCTGAGACTGTCTGCCTCATGAAAAATAGTGACTCAAATACTGAAGCTACAGTGGAGCCAGAATTTCTCCTGTTACTCAATGGAGGAGAAAGCTGTAGTGTTAGATTGAAGACATCCTTGCCTCCATTTGCTTTCTTCTAGACTTTTTCAGGGATTAAGTAGAGAAAAAAGGGAAGTGAAGGAAAAGAAGATAAGAATTATATTAGGGGATAATGCTGGACTCACAGTGATGGCAGAAATGGATGAAGATGCTGGATGAGATTTATCACAGGAAAACCGTGGAAGACCCAGACTAGGACTCGTGAGTTTTATTTTGAGACAGTGCTGTTATCAGTTCTTTCTGTAATATATTCTTTTCATCTAGTTTGAGACAGAATAATGAGACTCAGGTTTCTTAGTAAAACACCATGAAATTCTGAGTGAATATTATGCATTTGTAGATGAATAGTGCTGCAGTATAATTTGAATCACCTGTGCCATAAAGAGGGCATTTCCTCACTTCCCATTCCAGTTCATGTTGTTGGTTTTTCCATGTGCATTGAAAACAGGGTTTACTGTTTTCTGACATTGAGGTACATCCAGGATCAAGAGCTGTGACAATTATATTTTCTATGTAAAATACCTGATTGCAGCAGGTGCACTATGTGACAGGGAATATGGCAAAGCACATGGACTTACTCATATGCATCAGATTTCATGACTGCCATGAAACTACTTCTTTTATCCACACCATATGGCAGCTCAAAACACATTAAATAGCCTTTTTCTTGTGTCTGGATTGGCAAAAGCCCTAATCCAACAGCACATTTCTACATGAAACCAGCAGGCTCTAACAAAATGACACAGTCACAATTCGGCATGGAATCAAGTGATGGCATTATAGCCATCCATCTGCCATGGAAAAGGGAAAGAGGGTCTTAAAGCAGCAACCACCATTCTAAAGGACTCCCATTTTATTTCCTGTAAAACATGGCTCAGTCAATAAATAAGATACATTTCAATGCAAATGAACTTCCATGAAAACATAGCTATATCTATCTGCCTATATATATACCTGCAGAAAGTTAATCTGCACACTGCTGCAAAATTAAAATTGCACCCTGACCCTCTGTCCATGCCAGGCAAGTGCAGATTCCGAAGTGTTACTTGGAAGAGAATGTCAGAAGAGCCAAGTCCTAAGTCTCACCACATCATAACACGCTAATGAGCACCAGGAGATGTTTGTCTCAGTATCACTGTTGACATCTTTAGCACACATTATATCAAATAAATACATTAATGTTAGATCAAGGGGTATTGCACAGGTTTAAACAACCAAATCACTTAGGCCATCAAACAGGCTCTGTTTAATTTATTTTGATCATTTCATCAATGGCAGACTCTGGGATGTGGTGTCTGTAGTGTGTGGGGTGATTAGGCTGCCTATAACCCCATTAGGCTATTAACATTATGGAAATATTAATGCAGGTTCCTTTGGGAATCTGTAAGAGATGGCCCCTCCCAAAGTCCTAGGCTCCCCTTCAACCACTGGCTTAATTCTAATGCTCTGAGGATTTTGTTAAAAATGGGCATAAAAGTTAAGGTTAGAGTAACCCCCAAAATAGCCTTGGTCATCAGCAGAAATATGTTCCGTGTGCCTCAATTTTTTAAAGTATTGTAGGTTCCTGCAAAAATGGGTTTATACAACGCTGCTGAGAAATGTCTGTGTCTGGTTTATATATTTGGTCCTTGCAGTTGTGTGGTTTTGCGTTTTTGTAATGCTGTAGGGCCCTAAATAACTTGATATTTGCTCTTCTAAGAATTTTTTAATGCCCAAGATGTATGATGAAGAACAAGATTTCATGTTATGTTGTACCATAAATAACTCTATATAAAAAAGAAAAAAAGAAAGGCAGAGTGTTTTCATGCCATTTGGCTCTGTGTTATGTATATATGCTAAATTTAATAAGAATTTATGAAAAGCAGACATGGACTAAAATGTGCTATGTTCAGAAGAAATATGGGTAAGTCTGTGACATTTGTAATCTGAAATCTTGATTCATCAAAGACAAATTTAACAGAAATGGAGGCTAAATATTGCTTGCTCTATGCTTTTCTTCCTGGGGAGGAAATATCTCACCACATCACACTTTTTAATGTTGCACTCAGCAGTAAAAAAGGATTTAGCATACTGAAGAAAACAGAAAAATATATTTTAAATACGTCTAAAACTGAATTAAGCTCTCTTAACATAGTAAAGTTTGTTGCTTCAAATTTGTTACTAAAGACTCAAAAAAGGATATGGAGTCATTTAATAAAATCATTTGATTTTTTTTTTCCTGGGAAATCAGGTAATATGAGCATCATGTTTCATTTTGACTAGGAAAGGCTAACAGTAATTTTTTATTAAACAAAGAGCTCTCTTGTAGACTGTGGACAGAGAAGTAATGTTAAACACAGAATTAACACTGCTGGATGATACCAGAGGAACACAAATAGTGCTGAATGCTGCACCATCCTTTGCACACACATAGAAACCTCAGTTACTTATCAGAAACCCGTTCCCTTGTTCATACAAAAGAATACAGACCAAAAAATACAATCTAAATTCTGGCAATGTAAAATTATGGCTTTATGTCCAAGTGCATCTGGAATTAAAAAAACTAATTTTAGAAACTACCTACTTATTAATAATAACTACACTTATTCCAACAGCAGCAAAACCAAATAACAATTCCTTATGATATCTCATTTTCAAACCACTCTTCTGGTCCCAAGCTTGTAGTATGGTTTAAACTTTTTTTCACCAGTTTTGCATAATTTTAAAGATCATTCTGGGGTGCAACTCATATGAAGTGTTGGAATACTACAGTACTTTAAAAGTAATTTTGAAATGTCCTGTAAATCTGTTAATTTAGTAATTTTTGGTTTAAGGCATGAAAGTTTAGTAAATAAAGTGAAACTGTTGCTACTATATCCACTGACTCTAAAACAATTGAACAATGGCTACAAAGGAGTCTCAGTAGCTCCAGTAACAGGATTAGGCAATCTGGAGTCTGTCTTCAGATATATTAAGTTGAAACATGCACCCCACCCTCAGAAAAAAAAGGAAAAATATTAAAAAAAGGCAATTTCTTATGACTGCAGTTGTTCATCATGTAGCAACTACCTGCAGCTATATAGGCCCATTCAGTACTTCTCATTCATGAAAGGTTTAATTGAGTTTATATGAACAACTCATGATGTCTGTCACGCCTTCAGTGGCACGATTTTAGTGAGAGAGAGTAACTGATTCTGACCTGAGACAGATTGTAAAGGCTTCTCCAAATGTTTGCAGTTTATGTAAGGATTTTATGTGCTGATTTGATGTGTTACTTTCATTCTGAACCATTTTCCAGGCTGATGTGAGTTGGCCAGGTAGCAGTGTTGATACAGATCAGTACATAAACCACTTGCATACCTTCACTGTAGAGCAGCACCCACATTCAGTTAGGAAATAAGGGTGAACTGGTGATACATTTGGCATTAACTGTGCCTTCATCTGCTGTCAGGATGCAACTTGCAGCCAGCCAGCCATGGGTGTTCAGATCAGATAGGACCAAAGCCTCAGAAATGGTGTGTATGTTTCTGCTTTTCAAGATTTGTCCTTTAATGATAACCCCTGAGCTGTGATGACCCAGAGCTCTGGGAACACGTGTCAGTTCATAAGGGCAACACATGCAGAGTTCTGGAGATGAAGGGCACAGAATCTGTGCTATTCTGTGTCATGTTAAAAATTGCCAAAGAGCTTAAAGGTATGTCATGGCTGTTGATGCCTCATTGTCCCTTCCCTTTGTGCTACACCCTCATTACGTCTTATCTGCATTGCCTGCTTTCAGTAATCACAATTATTATCTACATAACTCAAAGCAGGCAGATACCTGGTGATTGGCTGCCCATCACTATTCGTCATTCAAAGACCAAGGATTTGCATAGGAGCTCTGGGCTTCTTTCTCAAGAACTGTATTGTAAATATGCCAATTACCTGCTCTGGATGCTGCAATCATTTTTTTTTTCTGATTGGCTGCTGATTTCAGGTTTCTCGAGCGACGCTGCAATCACATAAACACAGTGAAAAAACATAAAACACATTTTAGTTGAGGTAAAGAGTTCTTCAGTTTTTTAATATTATTTTTCATGAGGGCAAAATTATTCTGATGTTTTCTAAGCTTGTGTTTGACACTAGCCAAGAAGAGCTCAATATGACTCACACCATGTATGGGGCAGTGGCTTCCTCGGGGCATTGTTTCAAGCAGATCATTTTTCAACAACTCCAGAACACTACTTATTGATATTTTAGAGGTGCACAAAAGCTTGAAACTATGTCTATTTGGTAGCTAATTTATTCCCTTGCTGCATGCTAGCCTAGCAACCACACTGACTGAGCCAGTCATATTTTTCATCGTGGGTGAAGCTCAGCTTTAGGGGAGGGCCCATGCTGAATGGCCTGCTCTGAGATTTGCTGGAAATTAAATTAAACTGCAGTTCACGGGAGCAAGCTGCCTTTGCTAAAGCCTTCAGTGGGCTTATGCTTTAACAGACCAAATAACAAATGCTTTTTTTTTGGAGACAGAGGAAAGTACAGTAAGTTGAGACCTATTTGGAGTGGCTCAACTGCTGCTTTTTAAAAGAAATCCATCCCTCTCAGACCCCTGCCACAAAGGACCTGAAGGTGGTTTCCTCCTTTTTAGCAAGGAGACACAGTTATGCATTATTCAAACACTGGGGCTTTGGAAGCAAACTGAGAAACCTCACAAACACCTTTTGGGTAGATTTTTTAGCAAGAATATGGGCAACCCTCTCTTTACATGGCTTAGGTTACAGTTTGTCTCATAGTTCTGAGTAATTTTGTTTAATAAGTACAATGCAGTCTCAGCCTTGTAAGTGCTATTAAGAGCAGTATTATTATTATCATAATTTTTAAAAAATAATTTCCTTAATGGTCTCTATCTTTGCATAAATCCTGTACAAAACATTCATAAAGTACATTTCAGTTGACATTTTGGAAGTAAACATATCTTTCTAACCAGTTTTTTCTGGTGTTGCAGGCTAACCCTGTTGGATATCAGAGGAGGCAAACCTGCAAATGCCTAGATTTTGAGGATTTGCTCTTTTTCTAGAGGATTTAACCTTGAGGACTTTTTCTGCAGCAATACCACACAAGAGGAGAAACAGGCCTGAAGTTTATACATCAGTTTGCAGTGTCAGATACTAATTAACATCTTGTTTTCAGGGTGCTGCTCATCTTGTGTTTTCTTCCACAAGGAGGCACCTCCACACACATGTACAGTGTTATTATTCTGTTTTGGAGCAGTGCTGTTAATTCACACATCTCCTGGCATGTTAAACAGAAACAAATTGTATTATCACCTGTTGTTAAAAGATGGGAAGATGAGTTAATGGAAAGCCAGTATAAGAAAAGAAGAATGTCAGGCACACTTGAATTATTGTAGCCCACCCTGCTGCTGCTGCCGATGGTGGGGGAAGTGGCAGGGCGGTTCCAGCTCTGCCTCCTTGCCTGTTTCACCAGTTGTTTCTGGAACTTACTGAGACAGAGATGCAATTCCAGTTTGGGATCTTATTCTCCTTGATAGACATACTTCCCCAGATTTGTCTAGATTTTGAACATGTCTATAATTTTTACTTCACAACACCCTTTGATTCTGAATTTCATCACTTAACTATGGGTTTTGTTAAAAAAAAAAAAACAAAAAAAAAAACAAAAACCAAAAAACCTATCCTTTTTTATAAAAAGTTGTTGCCTGAAAATTTCATGGGGCACCACATAATTCTTTTGCATTGGGAAGCTGTGAGTAATCACTCACTATTCACAAAGCTTTCATTATTTTGCTCTCGATGAGATTTTCCTTTCCTCTCATTGGGTCTTTTCCAAAGTGATGCCTATTACTCAGTTTAGTCTTGTATAAATATATTCCATTTTCTAGTTATGTTCACAAAATTCCCTTATGCCTTTTTCTGAAGAGTTTTACTCTGTCATTCTGAATTAGGTGAGCAGTTCTGTTTGACTTTAGGATTTTTCAGAGCATTTATTATTTTTTCCAGGTGAAATATTCTCAAATAGGAAAGACTTTTTCATTAAAAAAAATACACATAGAAATAAGATGTCTGTAAATGACACTTCACAAAAGTTTGTGTGCATTCAACTTTACCCTTTTTGAGGTATTCTCTTATGACCTATCTTGAAAGCCATTACCCAAAGTTTAATTGCAGTTTCCTTCACCAGAAAAAGAGTGTTTAGAGCATTAGTCAGCAGAAATGTAGCCGGGTAACAGGGTTTTTCAAAAAAATGGAACCTAGGGTGCAATAAATGGAACCTAGGGAACCTAGGCAGCAGTACTGACATAAATTTTAAGGAAACAGCTATGAATTTTAGATTACATGTTTTGCTACATGCTACTACTGTCTCTGGCATGAGCAGCAGGACCACACCGTTTATTTTCATACTCCTGTGCCAATCAGAATTTATTGCAACTGTTGCAAAAGGTACTTATGCTCATCTGTGTCAATTTTTTGCTCCTCCTGACGTTTTCTCAGTAAATTTTTTCTTCACTAAAAAGATAATTCTCACAAAGAAAAGAACTTTCCAAAGCAGTCCATTTATGTTATGGATATATCCGACTTCATGGTTTTCTGACATTTGAATTTATTTATGGCAAGTCTTCCACATCCCTGTGCCTAAAGAATTTGAAATGTAAAGATGTTGCTAATACGAGAACACTGTTTGTATTTCTTATTCTCACCATATATTACTTACATTTTAGAGCTTAAGGCCACTTTTATGTGTGGTTTATCTAAAATTTAATTATGTATTTTCAATTATGCAGAGAGCTTTGCTCAGTTACTTAGATCTGTAACAGGTGAACAGAGAAACAGGAGCCAGAAGGAGCTGTAGCACCCTTTTTTGTCCCCCAGCAGCTGGGATGCATAGGGGGTACTTCACTGCTGGAGTATTTTTCTCTAACATAGTTTCTGGAAACAAGAGATGGGAAGGAAAGTCTTAAAGTATTGACAAAAATGTCAGTAGTCCTGCACGATTTTTTTATTAGCAGTTGGGCCAGATCAATCTGGCGAAGTATCAAATTTGCCATACACAAAATGCAGGGAAGTGGCAGTGGAGTCAGACAGTTGTTAGGCTTGGTTTCCCTTCTGTTCCTTAGGGAACGGCCCTGTGCAGGGAGGGTTTCCCCATTCTGAGGCTGCACAGTTGCCTCCCAGGCACTGCAGAGCTCTGGGGGTTGTGCACCATGTCTCAAGGACTTGAGATTCTCTCAAGCTTCACACTGTTCCTCCCCAGCCTGATTCATTTCAGGGCACACATTGTTTCCCATTGAAATCTGGTTCCATACTAATCACCCTGCTCAGGCTCCAGATACAGCGTCTTCCTCTGATAAAACAATGTCATTCAGGGGAAGATTAAATGGTAATTATAATCAGAGTTCAAGCTGGCAGGAGATGGAGCAAAAATTAAAAGTGCTAAATCTGTAGCATTTTGATTATCTGAAAAGTCCCCAGATTTAGCAGCAGAGCTGCTTTTAAATATGTAGTAAAGTGGCTCCTTATAAATCAAGTCATAATTGTTCAGCTCTAGGTTGCAGGAGCCGATTTCAATTTTCTACTTCTCTACAGAATTCTCAGCTTTGATTAAGAACAGAGGTATGAGTAATAGGCTTCACCCCATTAAATACACAGTCAGGAGAAAAAAGAAACAACAAAATATTCAAGATGTATTGTACAAAGTTGCAAGATACATATAACATTTCTTTTAATGCTGAGATTAAATTCCAGTCCTAGAAGTATACAGTCTCCCTTATTAAAGTGAAATGAGATGGATAATGAGTTTCTGTAATACCCATGTTCACCTCAAATATGTCTGTGGTGTTCAGTAACATTACAGTAGCCATTATACGACATTTGAAAATCATTTAGATTTAGCGACTTCCAAAGATACTGATGCAAGGTTTGTTGGTGAAAGGGACAGATAAAACACATTTTCCCAAGAAACACATCAAAGAAATGTAAAGTGTGTGATTTCTTACAGTCCTGGCTAGTGAACTTTGTCATGATCTTTACTGTTCCCCAAATGGCAACTAGCCACTCCTGGCCTAAGGCAGGTGTATTTTATTTTCTGTTTAGACCCAGCTGTTCAGAGACCCCAGCAACTAGGTTTAACTGGTCATTGTTCTGGTTCTGTATTAAGTATGATTTATGTTTTCTGAAAATTTATCTGCATGGCCTCTAGTTCTTCTATAGTTTTGTGTCGCTGTAGCGCCCGGGATGGAGAGATGCAGCACACACAGATCCAGTGAGAAAAATAGAGTAACTTCTATTATTTACAATTTCTGCTTATATGCACTAAATTCCATAGGTGATTGGTCAGTGGTCACCCACCTCCTGGGGTGATTGGCTGAAGTCCTACAACGCCCAATTCCAAACACTCTCTGCCTTAAACCCAAACAGATCAGGAAAACAGCAGGTGTTCAGCTACTATTTACAAAAACCATCTTACTGTTTTCATAGCTTGCATGAGAAAGGAGAGGTTCTCACAGAATGCTGCAAGAAGCAGGGAAAACCTTCTGCTAGCAGCTTTTCAGTATCCACAGTTTTGGTCTTATCTACTTTGAGTTGTAGATCTTAAGTCTTATCCTAAAAGATTATGAATACTTTCAGAGAAATTTCAGGAGCGTAGTATCTTTTATTTCAAAAGGACAGCATTACTGTTATGGAAAGAGGACTTGGAAAAGCTCTGTTTTCCTAAATATTTTGTTTTAAAAAATATTTACAGACCTATGAATATGCTTGCTTCCTGGATGGTTGTGCTACAAAATACAGTTGGTGTTAGAGTAAAAAAGTCACATAACTTTAGGAGGTTAGTGCTGTGGTGAGTTTGCTGTGCTCATTAACTTCTCACCATAATACCATGTAATATTTGGGATACCTAGTTAACCCATATTTTCTTTAGCAGAATGTAGGAATTTAACTAAGTGTCTGGAGGACTTTGTTTGCATCAAGTGGCTGTACTGAATTAATCTCCTAACACTGAATAACCAGCAGGAATCATCAGCATCTACCAGATGCTACTTTACGTCTTTCATTATCAAAAACTAAATGTAAATATAGTTGCATAGAACTATATCTAAATTGAAAGGGTTCA
Organism: Machaerirhynchus nigripectus; assembly: GCA_013397975.1. NCBI lineage: Eukaryota > Metazoa > Chordata > Aves > Passeriformes > Dicruridae > Machaerirhynchus > Machaerirhynchus nigripectus. The sequence continues at coordinate 88,293 of VZRQ01001037.1, read as the reverse complement.
GATAATATAGTCTAAAAATCAGATTAAACTTTCCACTGGCTGCTGGGCTTCACATCTTCCCTCCCTGGAGCCACTGAGCGATGCCAGTGCTGTGGCAGTCTCTGTCAGAAGGGCTGCAGTCACAGCCAGCCCTGCCTCGAGGTGTGGCAGGGCTGCACACACTGGGAGACTTAGAAATGAGGAAAGAAGGTCTTGAGGGAGGGGAGAGTTTTGCACATACTGGAGATGTTGATGCATAATGCACTAACACAGGACAGCAGCAAATCAGGAATCTTTGCCAGAAACGCAGTTTCATTTTAGTGACAGTTTTAACAGTGTGGAAGCTTTGTGAATTAAAATAGTAATTGCTTCATCTAATCTCAGGCACCAGCATGAAAATGGATCACCTAGGGGACTCAGGCAGAGGGGGCATTGCCCTGTGTGCACAGCACAACACAGCCATGTGTAACATAAGAAACTTTACCTTTTGAATAGGTCTAATAATAGTATGGCAAATTCTCTGATTCTATGAAATGTTCAAAATAATTGATTTTGTTTCTCTCCATCTTTTCTTAAGTGAAGTTGAGAGTGGAGAATTTATCTGCGTTATTCCCATTGAACTAACCAAGAATGTTTCACTAATTGTAATGTTACAGGGATTTGTAATTGATTTGATTGAGTTTAATTGATTTACTTCTATGGGCAGGCCTTAAAAGGAGTACCTGAATATGCCTTGGAAGCAAAGAAAATAACAGGCTTTTTGTAAAGTGCTGGTTACTTTGCTGTAAAGCTGGATATGTTTTTCTTTAAGAAGAAAGGATTAGTTTTTATCTCTACTAATTAAATTTTACTTAAGTCTATCTTATAATTTTAAAAAAGGGTTTTCCGTATTTAATTTTTATATTGCCTTAAGGAACAAAGGGATATACAATAAAAATAGGAGTTTGTTTAAAATTTAAGCCATGGCAAAAAAACCCTAGGTGTTAGAGCCATGATTTTAAAACTTTGTTCAGATTAGTGCCCTTTTACCTTGTGCCTTAGGTTCTAGCAAATGCCATTAACAAAATCCATCTTTAATGGTTTTAAACTCCTTTAAATAACATGATGTAGAAATAGTACAATATAATGTAAGATAACATGTTCTTTGAAGGAGAGGGACATAAAAAGAGGAAGCAAATAAATCTTTGTGTTTTACACCCTTTCAGTTTTGGAGATCTCTGCCTACAGAAACTGCAAGTGTTGCAAAAGAAAATATTTCATTTGTGTAGTTGTGCTTACCCCTGATATTTATATTCTATATCTGAATTTTAATATTTGAATATTTGTTTTATGAAGCAATTCACAGAATAAGTTTAAACTTTTTAATTTCAATTCTTCTACTCACTGAAGTCAATTGTAGTGTGACAGTGAGCAGAGAATTGTCACTGAACATCTTCCCACCAAAGAGAAGCTTTCCTGTTGTGCAGGTGCATCTACCTCCTGCTGTCTCCTGCGATCACAGCCAGCCTTGCTCTGTCCTTTGGAAAGGAGGAATTGTTATCCACTTTCAGCTTCAAGCTGTGACAATATCCAGCAGAGGAGGCGGAACAAAGCAACTCCCGCCTTGCTGCCTGAACTCTCTCCAGGCCCAGCAGTGTCCATCCTGACCTGAGATAAACATCACCTTCTGCAAGGTCATGTGTTTAGAAACTGTTCCTGCTGTTCAGATTCTTAATTAACCAAATACACAGATGCTACTCAGGTTAAGTCTATCAGATTTAAGAGATAAGGCAGGTCTGGTACAGACATCACATGTGTAAATTGCTTCTTCCCTTGGCCAGATTTGCCAAGTTTATGGTATATTTTCCTGTGACTGCAGGAATGCAGAATAGAATTGTATTCATTCATAGCAAGTGTAAGGAAATATGTTTCTTCTACTTGCTAGTAGTGCATCAAGCCAGCTTTATGTCTCATGTCAGTAGGCATTTTTTGACATAATTATACTACTCTTGTTGCTTTACATTCTAATCAATCTGAGTTGGGCAAAACTGCAATTATAATCAATGCTTATATTGACAGAGGAGAGTGATAATAGGAAATGGCAGAGGAGTAACAAGCATGGTTTATTGTTCTTTTTAAGAGCTTGCAATAAGAACAGCAGTTCCATAGCCTAATTTATGAGCTAAACCCAAAATTTGGGAGTGTCCCAGTGGAACAAATTTTGTCATCCTTGAAAAAATATTCAAGCTGTCTGAGTTAATCAGACTGTATTTTAAACCTTCTGATAATGTAGGTGACTTAATCTGACCCTGACAGTCTTTATCATATCAGGTGTGGTCAGTTTTAACCTGAGTTCTATTGAGTGCTCATTTCTTAGCACTGCTGAAAATGGAGATGTCAATTCCCTTTATTGGGAGCAGGGAGAGGAAAACAAATCTGCCTTTCTTTCACTGCCACAACTAGAATGTCAGGCTCTGTGCTCTCAGCTTCCCTCCTCACCTCAGAGTTCATCCCCTCTTTTTGCTGCATATTAAATTGCTTTTAAAGGGAGAGGCACAAGGTCACTCATACTCAATCATCTCAAATCCAGCACCCAAAGAGCTCCCAACATAATAAGGAAAGCTTGATTCCCACCACATCAGGCTGGTGGAGCATCTCATCTGCCAGCCAGTGGTGTCCCTTCTTCACTGAGTGCTGAGTGAATGTGGAAATGGAGGGCACTGTTCTCTCTGTGTCACACAGGGTTTTCCTGGACAGGACACACAGTGAGTTAGGCACTGAGTCTGCAGAAAAGACTGTTCTGGGGCTTGTAAACAAATTAGTTGCCTGTACTTTTCCTGCATGCAAATATTCAATGAGAGTTTTCAGTTGGAATAAATAGATGCAGGACTTAGGGCCAGAGATTTTCACTTTTAGGGTATTATTACTCTGGGTTTTTTTGTTTGGTTGGGGTTTTTTGTGGTGGGTTTTTTTGTGTTTGTTTTTTGTTTGTGGTTTTCGTGCCATAACTTTGTACCTTTCCTATCCAGGAACACAATGATTTGTAGAGCTTCTGATCACCTCTAATCTGTACCTGATCAAGCAGCCACACCATGTAATTTGGTGCATATTTTCAATAAAGGGTAAACTACAATACATTTTGGCTGGCACCAAATTACCCTTATTTTATGTGTTTAAATTTTAGAGAAGTAAAGGTCATTTCCCTGAATGCTTCTTATTGTATTTAGTTCCATGCCATGAAAACAATTCTATTAGGCTTAGCCCATCCTGACCTTTTATATGTTACTACTTTTATTAAATACAAAAAAAAAATTGCTACAAAAATGAAACTGAAATAAAAATATTAAAACTATTAACCACCCCCCAGGCTGATACAAGACTATACAAAAGTGTAGCCAACAGAAATGAAAAGAGGCTTGAAAGAGAGAATCTGAAAGTGGAACTAATGTTAAAAGCTGTTGCTCCCCAGCAGAGGTGCTGCTGTGCCCCAGTGGGAGGAAGGCTGAGCCTTCCTCCTTCCCCTCTCCCTCTCCCGGTGGGTGCAGGGCAGTGCTGGGGCTCCGGAGAGCCGAGCTCTGCTTGGCCACAGCGCTCTGTGCTTTGTGCTCTGGGCCCCCGTGTGTACAGCAGGTAACGCTGAGCTCCTCCGGGATCTTCTGATGACAAGAGTCAGGCTTTGCTGTTTTAGCATAAAATAATTGTCCTAAGTGAGGGGAAATGGGACGAAGAGATCAGGTGTATTAGTGTTACCTAATTCTGATACATATGTATATATATATTACTTTAGTTTTTAAGGTAAGAATTATTCTACAATATTACAGAAGTGTGTATATATATATACACACACACATATAGTATATATACAGTATATACAGTAATACAGAAGTATTAAACCTACAGCATGAGATCCTCTTTATCACTTCAGAAGGAATGTGACATCAGATAGGTGCCTTCACCTCAGCTGTGCCTGGCAGGATATGTAAAGTAGTGATAAAATGGCTCATCTCCTCTGATACAGGTGTAGCTTCAGGTTGAGCACTCTCTGCCTTCTAGGAACTATTTCTGGATTCCCCCAGGAATATTTTGCATCTGAGCACTGATCTTTCCTGAGAAAGCTGCCAGGTTTGGAAAAGGGAAGAACCAAGTGATGTAAAACAGGCTGTGTGACTTAGATCAGGGTATTGCTACCTTATTGTGTATTTTCCTGTTTGTTTTTTGCTTCCTTAGCACATGAGCAGAACAGATGCAGGGGCTGGAAGGCATTCCTGGTGCCTGTAAGCCCAGGAGGGATGAAGGATGCTGGCTGCAGGCAGGCTGAAACCTCCTTTCCATCCTCAGCAAGGTTTTCCCACAATTGGAATTTACTCCCTATAGTGAATTGCTGGGGAAAATGTCCAGGGCCATATTCTCCTCCAGGCTCTGGGCTAGTTTTAGACAAGTTCGTCAGTACAATAGAGAAAATGTCATATGATGTTAAATAATAATAGCTATCTATTCACCTTTTCATCTGAAAGATGATTGACTTTTGATTTTGAGGTTTTTGAGAATGAAATTTTGTCGTTCATTCAACCACAGCCAAGCTTTTTTTCCAGCTCTTGGGCAGCTCTTACAGTGTTCAAGCACTTCAACAGTTGTGAATTTGGATATTTAAATGTTTCCAAACTGTTTAATATTTTGTATTAAATTTTATTAGAAGTTCATGAAAGCTATGAGCCTTGGTTTCTGCAAAAGATGGTAAAAAGCACTTAAAAATGTCTACAAATGGAGAGCAATTCACAGATAAATGACGACAATACAAGTTTCTAAACTTGTAAACAAGTTGTCATTTCGCTTTCTTCTTGAGCAGCTGGGCTATTATATTACCTGGGTTTTGTAATGGACAATACACAGGCTGTTGAGAATTAAGTATAAAGCCAAACATGTGGCCTTTTAAATTTTCTCTGACTTGTTACAGCGTGTAGCACTGTATTATGCCATATCACATTGGCATGACAGGCAAGTGAAACAAGACAGTTCATGCTAATGAACAGGGAAACACAGCAGTTTGCTAGTTACCAAATTCACTTAGAGTATTTCAGGGCATTTGGAAGTATTATGGGAGAGACAGTTATTGCTGAGAAGAGCTGAGCTGTAATGAAATTAGGGATGTGAAAACCATATGTTTGCCTCTGTTTTACCAAAGCATGAAATGTTCTCTTACTGTATATCTGTATCTTCTGTCTGCTTTAAAATAAAGGGTGTGCTGCAAGATCACTTGACTAGGGTACAGGAAGCAGATCTAAACATTAATTGAAAAGACGTTTAGTCTCAGCATGGTTTGTTTCAGATGGGTATCTGGCTTTATGGCCTTTATACCCAAGGCACATTTGTGTGTTGTTTGCGATTATAATGAGAGAAAAACAACTGCAAATGTGTCCCAACCCTTTCACAATAATAGCACTTTGGAAACCACGAAGGAAAACAATTTTTTAATAATCATAAAAATTTCCGTGCTTGCTGTTGCCAGTTCATCTGTGCGGCCAAGTTTACAAAGTGCAGTGTGAAATGGGCTGGATATTTTTCACTTTCAACTGTGGTCAGGTTAGATTGTTTCCTCTAACTTTTCAGTGCACCCAAATTATCTAAGCCTTGGAGTGTTCACTAGTTTTCATAAAATTCATCTGTATTGTCTCAAAGTAGAAGCTGTTTCCAAATCACTCAATATAGCAAGGACAGCTGGAAGTGCCCTAAGGTCACATCTGTCTGCTGCGCTCTGCCCTTCGCCCATCAGTTCCTTGAAGTGGAACAGTTTTCACTGTACTGTACTTGAGCTGGTCATTTCAGGTGAGGGAAGGCAGTCAGCATCAGACAGAAACCAATTTTTACCTCCTATTAAACTCCAAACATGAAAGGTAGGAAGTGCAGACAACCTTGTCATCTCCCTGTCTCAGTTGCTCAGTGACTGACACAGGTGGGTACCTGGCTACCTAGAGGGGAGTTCAGGACTCCTTTCAAACTATTTATTGCCCTGCTGTGATTTTTTATAGTTGAACTTCATGAGGACTGGGCACACTGCAGAGGATGGGTGAGGGAATTTAAGGGCAGGGAATTAATTAGAAGCTGCCAGTGACTGAAAGGAAGTGGGCTGGACAGTCTTCCTCTACGAGTATGATGGGCACAGCAGGGTGTCAAAGAGTGCTAAAAATGATAACACCAAATTGTTTTGATCTTAGGTGGGAACACAGAAATATTGCCTTGGGTAATAAAGAAAGATACAAGAAACATTCTTTAGATCTTTCCAAATGTACTTTCAAAATCCTGTGAGGTACTTGAGATGGACACGGAATTTTCTGTGGAGTTCTGAATGGCTTTACAAATAAAAAGGTTCTGGTGAGTGTCATACATAGAAGGGTAGAAAACATGACCAGTGTCCTTTTCACTTCTTCAAAATTATTCTGGAGGAACATGATAGGGTTTTGGCCTATGCAGTGGATTAAGACCAGCCCTATTCTGTTATTAAAAATGTCTTTCTAAGGTCACTTAGCATTTCTGAAATTCTTTCAAGTATACACCAGAGCAATATAATGAATAACTATCAGCCCACATTTGGGCACTATAAAATATTAAAAACATGAAGTAAGGTTATTTAAGATAATTGCCTCAATAATCTGTAAAATTTGCAACAAACTACAATTTTTTTTTCTTCTTATAATATATATATTTTTAAATTGAAAACTCTCTGCATAATTGGAAAGATCTTTCTTTGTGATTTGGCATAAAGCAGTTGAGGCTGCTTTGTTCTTTCTGATGTTTTTCATATTTTAAAGTCTATCTTCTGGACTTTGAAGGAACTCAGTCTTTTACCGTTTCCTTTCTTGCTCGTAACTTAATGCTTTGGACTGCCAGCATTTGACCTTGCCTTTCTTCTTGACTTCTGGGAGCTTTATTTAGACCTTGGATATGTTTATATTACACCTGGGAACAAATGGTGGCTTTTAGTACTGAAGTTACAGTTACTTGGATGGGAAGTGGCAGGTCAGACCCACGTACCCCCACCCTCTGTCCTCTCCCAGCATGACATACTGTTTACTTCTAAAGCTGCACGTCCCACTCCAGCTGGACTGCAGTTTCTTGAGGCTACTTCTTCCACAGGCCCAAACCTGTTCTTATTACCTGTAAAAAGGTCTCTCCCTGCAGTGTTATTCTTGCCATCAATTGCATACTCATTGTTAGCTCCATTTCCTAACTGAAGAAAATAAGGCTCAGAGGATTTAAGGATGTGGTTTCTGCATTCAGAAATGCACCAATTACCTGTGCACAGTTATTGTAGCTGCTCACACACTGTGTATTCTAGAAACCAATTAAGTGTATTAGATCCTGTTTCCATGTACATTTGCACATGGGATGTACATATTTGAGTACTGCAAAAGCAGCTGGGCACAACTGGGCAGGAACAGCTCCCATTGAGTTCCACAAGGTCGTTCAGCAAGTGAATATCGAACCTGAAGCTGGATAACAGGGCTCTCTTTTATTAAGTAGAAAATAAACTGTTGAAAAAATTTCCTCTAGGTTATATTGCCTGTTGAGTTTAAACAGGTTTTCCAGTCTCTTAGTGCCACTTTTCCTATTGTTCTGCTATGAAAAAGCTCACTATGAACTGTGCAGCAGTGTCATGACTAAAAGATGGGCACATGAAGCAGTAGTATACATACTTTAATAATAAAAAACTTATTACTACAATAAAAATGTCGTTTCAGCTCTTTTTCTGTGCAGCAGAACAGTGGCACCCAGTGGCCATTCATGCAAAAATACTAGCCACTGAAATTTCACAAGCTCAAATATCAATGCAAAGAAAAATGAAAAGAAAAAGAAATTAGCACATATGTGTCTTTTGTTTCTATATGCCTCTAAATATTCCTTAAAACCCTGTAAGATTCGGACAAATTTCAAGGACATTTCGTGTTCTCTCATGCACGTACCTGTGTTAACCCTAGAATATATACATGTGCTTGCAGGTATGCCTGCAGCAGTTCCATTTGGATTTGTTTCTAAAAATAAATTTACTTCTTTTTGCTTTTAAAAAACCTATCGGCTGAATGGTCACAGACAAAGAGTAAATTCACGTCCCCTTGTCTCTCCATTGCAGCCAGGAATGCTGTGGATTTGGAAATCATGCTAAAAGACAATGTTTTGTAGTTGCCATGAGGAGCTGATCTTTAGGTGAAATTCTGAATGAATGGGTGGTAGAGACCTGCCTGATCAGCCCTCGAGTCCTGTGCTGAAATGAGCCTGTTACTTGGACTAAGCTGGGCTTACGGTTAAAGCCTTTTATTACCAGAGGATTGGAGTCTTTGTGTGGAGTGAGTCTTCAACAGCAGATGTCTGTCTGTCTGCAGCTCCATTTTAGATCGAGGAAGCCTTTTCTATCAACACTGTCAAAAATTTTCCTTGAAAAATGTAGGTTTTAACATTTAAGATGCTCCACCAAACCCCAGCTCCTTATCAGAAAATAACCAGCCATCTCAGCATATAATCTCTTTCAGTTCATATGAGGGTTAAATGCAATCAGACGAGTAAAATGTATAAGTAACTTCTGTGTCTGTCTAAAGATTTTGTTCAGGCACTGTATTTCAGATAATGCATAAGCCTGTATTTGGCCCACATATATAGGCAGAAGATGTAGTATCTGTCTATCCATGACCTAAACCTAAAATAGATGGTGGGTAACCCATCTAAGTTTTATAGCAGTAAAAGAATTTAATGTATTAAAGAGTTATTCTTTCTTAGGTTATAAAATATTTCTAGTTTAAAGAAAGTTTAAGAAGCTAAGTTCACTTGCTTGCATATTGGAAGCAAAGTCAGTTTGGTGTTTGAATTGGTAATGGCTTCTTAGCTGGAAAACTCATATCTTATGTTGAATTATTCTAAATCAGACAATAAAAATGATTTGAAGGAGAACTCAGAAATAAAAAGTAAAAAGGCTTTAGATAAGGCATGTTTAATGTCCCATGAGTCAACAAAATTGCTTTGTGGTTTAGACTGATTTTATATTATTAATAGGACTGTACAACAATCTCCTACAAATCCTTGATTCCATTGGTAATACCTTTTTCCTAGTGCAAGTGTGGAGAGTACCCATATAGCAGAGGATGCTAATAATTGTGAAATTAAGATCTAAAAACTTGAAAAACTCCAGATATTCAGGATTTGATTACAATGTTCAGTCACTGTGTGAGTAATTGCAGTTGGACCTGCCTTCTATGTGCAGTTTCTTATCCACTTGGAATTCTTCTCCTTCCCTGAGAACCAGAAAAAAAGATTAAAAGCCTGAAGAGTAAAAAAGTGGAATGGTGGGAACAGTTTGTAAATTACAGTGTCACGGGATGGATTAAAAAGAAATGCCACTAATAATGTTTTTGCAGATGGGGTACAAATGTTTTGTACCCCTTTGTGGACAGCAGCCCATGAGCAAATATCCAAAAGCTTTTCTGGGACTGGGAAATGCAAACAGAGCTTGTGGTCTTTGAGATAAATTTTCTGAAGTTTTTCTGGAGCAGTCATTTTCTTACAGATACCTAGTGCTCCCACAGAATATTGAAGGCTGATGAAATGAGTTCAGGGCTTTGGATGGCAAGGTGCAGGAAATCGAAGAGTGAGGAGAGCGTGGCCTGTTGTACATACAGCAGTTTGTGTGCGGGGAAACTGGGAGAAGACATTGCTTGTCCATCCAAAAACATTGCAGGAGACAGAAGATTTGTCCCTGCAGTAGCCCAGACCCCAGCCAGTGCTAGATGTGCAAACAGAGGGAGAGAGGAGATGTGAATCTCTTTGCAGAGAGTGAAGAGGAGTGGAGGAAGCCCTTCAGTGAGAGCAGCTGGCTGTTGGATATCCATAGTGAAATGAGGCTGGAAAACCTTGGGCTGGGGACTTTGGCCACAGACATGTGAGAATGTGCTCTGGAAGCTGAGGGGCCATGAGAATCCAAGAGCAGGAAGGAGTACTGAAGGTTATGTGAAGAATAAGTTAGAGAATTTAATGCAGAGATATAAAAGTATAGGCAGGAGTACGAGGGGAACAGAGAGTTAAATGAAAAGGAAATAGTTGAAAGATAGATGAGATGTTTCGTACGTTGACAGAAAAGGGTAGGTATGAAGTCCCTGAAGACTCCAGGATTCACCTCAGAAGGAGAAGATTGACAGACCTTTAAGAAAGAACCTGAGAGAAGGGCTTGAACTTGTCCTTTGTTTTCTTGGAGGCCTGCTACCTGGGACAAGCATGGAGTTTTTAGTGTGTCTGGAGAACTGAACTAATTAATGAGGTGAGGTAAAGGTTCAAACCTACTGAATGTGCTGAGGAGGAGAGAAAGGCCTGAACTCCTGAGAAAACCTGATTATGCCACGTGTATGGCAGAAGTTCTCTTTGAACGGTTACATGACTCTGAGGTGCATTGGGAGTTTTTTACAAGTAAAACTCAATTTGCAAGCCTGAAAAGGAAAACATGACCAGTAAAAAAAGAAGGTGCAGAAAACTTTTAAGCTACATATGTAAACAAAAACTGCTTGCACTATCAGAAACCCCTGAGAGGGAGACATGTATTTCTAAATACTCCCATCTTGGAGGTCATAACCCATCTTTCCTTTAGTGGCTCACAAATATATTGTACACCCATGTGGAAACTGTTGTAGTTGATTTAGTAGAATGAGTACCTGTGGTCTTTTTGTTCTCATTTTTGTAAGCTGTAAGCCTTTATCCTCCCCATCCTTCTCAAAAAAATAGAATATCAAATGAATTCATCTATGAATCCTTTAGGCCTTTGCATCCCATGAAGTGTAAGAACTAAGCAGTTAACAGTTGTAAAGCATATAATATGAATTTTAAGAGCCTTCAGAATTCATACACTGTTCTGTTGAAGCTATGTGCATTGAGTTGGGCTTTATTTGAATTTTTTTTGTTTGGTGCTTTTTAAAGTTGTCAACAGTAGAGTGATCTTATTCAGGCTGCTGACTCCTCTTTTGTTGCAGCAAGAAGTAGGAAAAACTGGAGAGGGCAACAGCAGGAGATTACTTCTGCAAAGTTTGTGGTTAGACTTAAAATCTGTGTTTAAAAATACTGGCTTGTGTGAACAAGGTCACTGGAATGAATTGCACTGTCCTCGTTCTTTTTAACCAAGGCTTTCCCTATGTTAAGAAAACAACAGGAAGAAGAACTTTAAGAGCAAAGGTTCCCGATGTATGTGTTGGTGCCATCAGGTGTGATGGATCTGGGTATGGATGACTGCAAGAGCCATCCTGAGTCTCAATCTGCAGCCTCCCACCCCGCAGTGCTCCTGCAGGGCATTGCCCACACTTGCTATGCCCCTTCTGCCACCAGCACCTGTCCCCATGTGCAGGACACGGCAGTGCCCGGGTCACCCTTGGCACGGGCAGGGTGCAGTACCTGCTGTGCCTGCGAGGGGTGGGTGGGACACCTCCTGTCACACGCCGAGGACGGGAGCAGGGCTGACTCCTCTCTTCAGACAGGTCCCGAACTTGTCTGACTTTGCAGGGAAATCAATACATGTCGATAGGGGATTTTTTTTCTAAATCCTAGAGGTCAGCCCTGGGCAGTGCAGTGTGTTTCCTCAAGGAAATAGTGAATAAAACATTTTTGACTGGAGAGGAGATTTACGGGCTGTGTGGCTATCCAGAAGGTTTGGGGCTTGTATTTTTTTGTTGTAACTGAGAAAGATGTTTATTTACATTTCTGCAAATTAGGAAGACAATGCCTATACAAGGAGACTTTTTTTTCTTTCAGCTGACTCAGAAGACACAATGTTTCCAGTGACTCCTGCTCAGGCCCAAGACTCTCTCTTGTCATTCATGGCATGTTCAATAGAAGTGATTTATTGCCTGTCTGCAAGTCAAGACACTTGATCATTATCATCTTCTTTTTCCCCACATCAACCTTTTCCCATCTTTTGCAAGCCCAAGCTAATTTAGATAAGGTCAAGATCTAGGCCACTCCTTAAAAGTTTTTAACATGGCTTTTGCTTCAGTTCCTTCCATCTCATTCTTGAAACATCTTTTGTAGTATCCCCAAGGCAGAGCTGGAAGAGAAGGTTAGCAGATAATTCAGTAGTTAAGCTATCCTCCAACATCTGATATGCCTCCAAGGCATTAAATATTCGCTTGTATCTGTTAAATTGCTGGGAGCTTTCTTCAGTGGTTAATTATCTTTATGAAATATGTGGGGTTTGCAGTGATGCAGAACTTGGACAAATTCTCCTCCTATTATCATTCTAAAGGTGGAAAGATAGATATTTCAGGTTTATTTCCATAAAATTTGGAATGTGTGTGTATATGTATGTGTGTACATATAAATGTATATTTATGTGGAATGGCAAAACAAAAGGCTATTTAACCCTTCTTGTAAATGGGATGTGATCTTAAATCATCCCTTCCCCCATTAGCTGTGAATGCAGAAATCCTCTCTGAATATTTCTTCTCATGTTTAGTGTGAAAAGCAAAGCAGGAACAAGATTTTTAAAGGATTTTTTTCCCAAACCATCCCCGCAGACATTTTCTGAAAAGGATAATCCATCTTAAAACATGTTGACTTGCAAATTTGTCATGCCTCTGCCAGATTGGAAGAATGCTGCAGCAACTAAAGAGCCACCAGATACACTTCTATCTTCCAGCAGTATCCCGAGGAATTTTGCAGAGTTGGTGATGGGCTTTGTGGGCTGCTTTGACTGGCTGAGTGCAGAGCACAGGACAGGCAGGATGAGCAGGAACAGCCAGGAACAGCCATCTGCACTATAGGGAACAAGGAGGGAGGGAGGGAGGAATTTCTATAAGCACTTTTTCCCCTAAATCACCACTTGCAAGCAGGATGAGTACTCTTTGTGCATATCCCTGACCCGAGTGCATTGAGACATCCCAGCTTTTTTCTGTGGCTCAGCAAAGAATTACGTCTGTGTATTCGTTGGGTTAAATTATTTTTAAATGTATCAAAGTCTCTCAAAAACATCTATTTTGCCAGATTGATTTGAAATACTTTTTAAAAATCATTTCTGATGATATCTTACAGAAAATGAAGGTATCTTATTCACACAGCCACTTAGTATTTTCATTCCATTATAAGAAGGCTGACATTACTCATATCATCACTGTGATACTGAGTAAAATCAATATGATTTTAATTACTCGTGGCCTGTGCTTCTGTTAGACTGCCATTGCACACAGAGTGAACCTGAGGCAAATTTAGGAATCACTGAATTAAGTTTGGTTTGTGTTTGTAATGAAGGTTTTCACATCCCAGGAAAGCAGTCTGGATGTGGCACTTGGTGCTATGTTTTAGTTAACGTTTGGTCAGAGGTTGGACTTAATGACCTTGGAGGTCTTTTCCAACCTTAGTGATTCTGTGCTCCTGTGATTCTAAGCTGTGGGATGTGATTGTTTGCCGTTTTGTTTGGAATGGGGCTGCACAGCAAGGCTGCACTGCATATGAACAGGAGCCAAACCAGGGAGTGTGGGCACTCCTAAGTCTGGAAGACACCGAGTCATGCCTGATAGAAGTAACAAAGAGCAGGTAGAAGCAGCATCTGGGGTACCTGGGAGCAGCACACTCCTTCTCAGGTTGTGTATTGTTTGTAGCCAGCTTAAATGATGCAGCACTTTGTACCTCTGACTCCATTTCTGCAGTGGGGCTGGGCTGGGCTGGGCTGGGCTGGGCTGGGCTGGGCTGCCACGGCCACCCAGCTGAGGACTGGGGAGCTGGGAGGGGCAGCATGGGTGGCCGAGGGATTTCAGCCTGATCCACGTAAGGCAGACAGGGACCACTAACACACGGACACAGCACTGGGCTTTCTGCCACTTGAACTCCACTCCTGTAAATTGCAAATCTGAACAAGGGCTGAGCAAGCAAGATTATCTTTGCTTCAGCTTGCTGGATGATGAGCATGCAGATAGACGTTCTACTCAGCACATCTGAGAATAGCTGAATTTCTGCTCTTTACCATTCTGTAAATCTGCAGTGTCATATCCTAAATCCAGACTTTGCCAAATGTTTTTCTCTTTGGTTCAAAGAACTGCATTGAGTTAATTTGCTTTTCTCGTGCTTCTCCTTTTCATGAGCATTCACACGGTTCTGCTCTGCTAGTCAGTTCCTCAGGGGAGAGCAGGGGAAGGAATAGACTTCAAAGTTTTATGAGGGTGCACTCACAGAAGCTTAATATTAAATTTAAGCTTGAAGATGTGCATGCCTTCATTTCTATTCTACTGTTTGGCTCTCTGACTCTGGAGTATTGAACATGCCAAGAAAGTTCAGAATGTGGCTTAACTTTTAGGAAAGCTGTCTGCTTAAAAACAGAATGTACCTGAGGTTGGAACTAACTACTAGAGGAAATTCTATTGAAAAAAAAGAAAATGCATGTCAGATAAATTATTCATTGTGAATTGTTTGCCTTTGACTTCAAAGGAAAAAAAATACCCACCACAAAACTAATCATGTTTTGCAGTTATTTTTGAACTTTTAAATATTTTTAATTTTAATATTTGTCTCATAAACAGCTCGGTGTTTTTTATGAGAAAACTTTATGTGAATTCTCTGTCCAAACTCAACCTCAGCAGGGAAAATTATTTGAAAATTAAGTTACAATGCTATGTATTGAAAGGAAAGACCAATGTTACTTTCATCCTGAGGCTGAAAGTGTCTCTCTAGCAACTGGAAATAGAGTTAAGCTTGCCAAGAGTTCCTTGTGAAGCAGATGGAGAGGCAACTAACAACCTTGATGAAATCTTGTTGGCTAAGCCTTCCGAGTATCCACGGGGCTCCCAGAGCTACCTATCAAATTAACTTGAACGCTGCCCTATATGAAAGTGTTCTTCACTCTTGTCAATGGCTGGCGCAGTTTTGCACCCTTCCCCCTCCCTGCACAGAGCTGTTTGTGCCGAACACACAGTCAAACTCTCAATTATCTCTTCATGTGATAAGAGTGATTACAGCTCTGTCCTGATTCCTGAAAAATTTCCATGGCCATGTCCATCTTCCCTCTTTAAAGGCTTTACACTTTTTTACTGGTATTCAATAGACACCCAAGAATGTGATAATTAGTGTCTGCATACTTTTAATGCCTACATAAAATAGCATTGTATGTGGCTGCATTCACTGAAGGATAGAAAAGGCAAATATTTGATTGTTGAGTTAGGCTGGTTTGCTGAATGCAGAGAAACAGCCTTTGGACTCTGCCGGCATTCTCAGATGCACAACATGATCCAAAAGCTGATTGTAAGATGATGGTATCAGTCTCTCTTTTCTTGCTGCTGGTGGGTCCTGAATATAAATCACAAGCTGTGTATGCTTTGGCTGATCCTCTGTTCCCGCAGTGACCTTAGAGTAAATGTATTGTTTTTTCATTTATATTTAAGAACAGATGAAAGTATGTTGGGACTTGCTTCCCTATCTGCACAAACTAAATCAATATTTCACACACATTCAGTGTTGGCAATTAGCTGTTCCCCATCAGAAGTAAGGTCTGCTTTAGAAGTTTCCATACCATCCATTCTGTTTGTTTTTATTCTTGCAAGTGTTCAACCAACTAAAGCGGGATCAGAAGTTTGTTTAATTGGCATTTCTTTCTTTTCCACTGCAAGAAAACTGTCTATACAGAAAGGACCCTGTGAAGTGAGTAGATATGCAGGTGAATAGCCATTGATGTCCTCCCTCTGCTTCGCCCGTATGCTCCTGAGTATTCACACCTGTGTCTGTGTGTCATTTCAATTATTAAGAGCTTCTCAGTCCACAAAGCCAAGTCATGGTCTTTGATATGCATGGACCCCCTCCTCTGAAGCTAGAGAAACCATAGCTGGTCCCTGCATAAACCATACCTGGTTGTGTGTGTTGTGGCCTTCAGGGACTGCAGTGTTCACCTGTGCGCGGGAGGGAGGGCAGCCTGTGTTGTCAGGGTGGGCAGGCTTTGGGAATTGCTACTGCTAGAGGGAAAAGTGGTATTCCAAGCCTGGCTGTAGAGCATAGGTGGCCAAGCCTTGCAGGAAGGCACAGCCTCAAGCTCGTGTGTGTCAGACATTCCTCAGTGCTGGTTTCACTACAACTGGGGGACAGATTCCAGCAAGTGGAGGAAGGACAGATGGTGCTCAGTGTACAGAAGAGTGAGCCACGAGGGCTTTGGACCAGACAGAGGAGATGCAGCTGGCATCTTCCAGAGTCCTTATTTTGGTGTAGTTCTGAATTTTTTTCTTCCAGGTTTAAGGGAAATAGATAAGATTCAGTGTAAAAAGCAAGATGATGTATATTGTCAGATAAGTGCATGAGTAGGTACAAGAGAAGGACAGGGAACAGACGTGCAGGCAGTGATCAAGCATCTACAGTAGTATTCTGAATCACTGTAGCCTGCCAGACTTTTTTTGAAACAAAATGGCAATTCTTGTTCTAAATTAACATTGATTTAGAAATGTTCAATTTTTAGAAATTATTTTTAACAGGAAATATTTATCTATATTTTTAGAAGTTTTTTGAGCAAAGCCCATTTGACAGGTGGTACTGTGTGGACAGAAGGGTTTCAGATCTGTATGGAAAATAAAAATTGTTCGTGGAGAGAAATATTGTTCATTCCATGAAACGGGGTAAGAGATTTCTTCTCAACCTTAGATAGAAAGAAAGCTGGCTAGCTAAAGACATTCTTTCTTTAAAATGTATTCAAGATTAAATAATTAGCAAATGCCAATTGAGTTTGTTGATTAGTTTCATGTTCATTAAAAAAGATTTTTAAAGAATATGATGAAATTATGATGGATGCAACTTAGATCTTTCATTTTTTATGAAATATTTGAAAATTCTTAAACTTTTGCTGAAAATTTGCTCCTCAAACTGATTTTAGATTGACTGAAAACACTAATTTTAAAAATATCATTAAAAACAAATTAATGTATATAAATACACACACACACACACACGTATTCTCCTATGTCAGTGTGGTTCCAGTGTAATCAATAATAATAATTCCAGATCAATAACTCCACATCTTCTGCTGGAATGTCCAACGAAGAATTTCTCATTGAGGAACTTTCCAGCGGCAGAGAGGGAATAGGGCAAATTATTCCTGGCAGTGTCAGCACTATTTCATCACCAAAGTGCTAAGGACAAGGACAGGGACAGCACGGTGCTGTGACGGGGCCAACAGTCCAGCACACAACGCTGGCTGTGTGTATGTCCCGCCCACTGGAGCAGCAGTGGGGTTTGATCCCACTGGCTCATTTCGGTGCCTAAGGGCGTGCACATCATGACTCTGTCGTTTGGAGGCCGTGTGTTCTGGGCAGATCTGCTGCAAAAAGGAAAGTCTTTCTCATCTCATGCTAATTCCTACAGATGCAGCCACGGAGAAGCATCATGCTCTGTGCAAGGAGATCGATCTCTTGGAATGGAGGCAATTGCTTGTTTTCATGAACCTATAATGAGATTAGGGGAAAAAAAAAAAACAAAAATCCACACACAAATGTAGTAAATTTGCTAAGAAGATTATTGAACAAAAGTGAAACAGGTTTGTAAATGTATTTCCTGTTTACCACATTATAACTTTTTCATTTGTAGTTTTCCAGGGCTGACCTGGAGGAAGCTTTTCTGCAGCAGATGTTTGGCACTTCCCTTCTTCAGGCAAAAGATGCAAATATTGACAAATGGGAAGTCATATAGAAATATGCATAGAGGTCAAATAGCTGTTTTTCTCCTGGAGAAAACAAACCAATCTACTGAAGATACAGCAGATGCCTTAGGTGATGTAACCTACCCTGGGTGCAGCCCAAGTCTGGATTTACGCTGCTAAACCACAGCTGTGCTTGGGCTCTGGCATACAGGCAAAGAGCTTCCTGTTAGAAGCCTGAAGCCTTCTGAGAAGTTGAGCTGTCCATGAGAGAGGCATGTATGGGGCCTGAATTTGAATTCTGAAAGGTTTCAGGGTTATGATGGTGGAAATCTGTGCAGCACCACCTCATTCTCCATTCTGACAAACTCATAATTTTTTCCTTAAAATCCAGTTCCTTTGTAGGCAACATTTTAAAACAATAGCTTCTGAATGCTATTCATATTTGCAGTTACCTGCCCAGAAAACATGTGAAGAAGGAGTGCCAGTTTCACAAATAAAGCTTGTAATAGCTAAATAGATAGACATGGTTTGGAAATAAATCATTTTCATATGCTTACTATTATGTCAAGTGAAATACATACTTTGCATTCATTTTTTTTCGCAAAGGAAAGCAAAAAAGCCCCACACCACCATATAATTAATGCAATTTTTCTCTGAAATACTATGTCCATTATAGTATCCATACTTAAAATTCTGTACATGCTTATTATTTTCACTGTGCTTTGTTCAGACACAGATTTGCCTCCACCAGCTGGTGTACAGTGAATCCATTCAGATGTGGAAGCTTGTGGATAATATGCCAGGATAACATACCAGGTTACCTGACATGTATCATGGAGTTCATGTGACACTTGGCCTTACATTCTGTGCTCACTGGTTTCCTGAGAAATTTGGAAGTGCTGCTTCTGACGGGGAGAGTTGAGAGGGCTTGGACCTTTCTTCCTGAGATGACCCTGCAGTAGCTGTGGTCTACAGAAATGCTAAATTCCCTTGAGATAAAAGCAGGCTGCTCAAAAAGTGTCTTTCTTAGAGATTTGTACTCAGTTTCGACTTTCTTTCCTGAAGTACTTGTAAGGCATTTTGCACTTTTCCAACTGCACTTGCCAAAGCTTTGTGCTGCCTTGCTGGCAGGAATCTCAGAACAGCAGGTGCTTCAGCGCGGGCTTTGTGGTGGGTGCTGACCTCTGTGCTCCTCTGCTCCTGGGTAGCTGCCTTAAACCCAGTTTACAGCAAAATGTAACCCCCAGAAGCAGATTTTAAATGCATCACACACTTTCCAGCAGAACAGCTTCGCTCGATTACAGGATGCTGCAAATAAGATGAGCCCAGAGCCCAGGTGGGCTGAGTACATTTTTTCTGGCTCATGGTTTCTCACCTGCAGTATGTGAAGGTTCTCCTAGGATGCTGGATTGCTGATAAACTCTAAGGCTAACTCTAAGTCTAAGTCTGAATTCTAAATCTAAAAAAGTTCCATCGGAATGGGGCATCTGTGGTTTGGTTTGGGTTTTTCTTGTTTGTTTGGGTTTTTCTTGTTTGGTTGGTTGGTTTTCTCTTAGTTTATTTCCTCTGGGAGAAGGGAAGCACTATATCTGTTTAGCAGATGTCAACTTTCCTGTTATCCTACAGCTCTCATTTTCAACCTCCATTTTGCTAGGCCGAAGCAATGGAGAATTAACCTTTGTCCTGAGAAGGTCTGAAATTATTCATCAAATAATTATAAATTTCTTCCAATACTGAGTATTCCACGGCAATAAAAGCCTTTTGGTACTAGGGACAAGTCCCAAAGATGGCTCGGTAAATCAGTGTTGAGCCTTGTCTGCATACTTGTCACTGTCTCGCTCGACCCAATTTCTTATAATAGCCAGGAACCTGTGACAGACCAGAATAATTGCTTAACATTATCTTGAGATTTTATTGACTGCTAGGTAGTGGAGTTTAAGAGAAACATGCTGAACACCGTGACAACAGAAGTCTAATATTTCAGTTTTGCTTGCTTATTCAGTTAGTACCCCAGCAAGTGAAAGCACTGTCAAGCCCCGCCAAAGATACAGCCAGGGGACTCACCTGGCAGGTTTTCTGTCTGTCACACCACTGCCAGGGTGGTCATTAGGCTTGTTTCAAAGAAAGGGCTCTGAATGTAGACAGGCCACTGGACTCAGTCAGTATAAAAGGTTGGCTGCACTCTCACCAGCTACCACTTTTATTGTGTTACTGATCTACTTTCGTTTTCAGAATTTTTTAATAGTAGTAACTTTTAGTTGCCATTAATGCTGCAACTATCCTCCATGGGAGCACTTAACAATGAAAAGTGCACATGAAAAATTGCTGGAATTTAAATGAAGGATGCAGCATGCGGAAAAGTAATTTGATCATGAAAATTTTTCCACAGCCTTTCCATGGGGGAAGAATACTGAGTGCCAATTGGTATTTCAAAGTTCAGGTTAAATTCACATCACAATGGCAGTGGAATACAGTTGATCAGTTGTAAGGGAAGATGAGTTGCAGCTCAGATGGTGATTATGTCAGATAAATGGACAGAATCTTGAAGGTTGCTTGTAAGTATTTTAAGTTTTTATTGCAATACTTTATCATTAAGGGAAGGTTTGAGTGGATATAGAACCATCTTTACATACTATGCTCCAGTACCTTCCTCTACATTATACAGGCTGTAAGAAGATTGATTGGCAATAATGACTGGTCTGTTCATGGGAAGCATGGGGAACTTTGAAAGATGAATGACTGAAAAAAATGTAAAAGTGCTGTACTGCTGTGTGTCCAGTTATTAGCAAATGCATGCAGAGTTGCTCCATTTAATTAACTTTTCTTGAAGGGGGATTCACTTCCAAGAAACAGCCCAAAACCTTCATATATAAACCCTTTTGGAAAAGCTTCTCAGTCCCTGCAGAGCACGACGGGGCAGCCTCCCCTATTTGCAAAGAACAGAGTCCTGCTAGACTCCAGTTTGCTCTGTGGTGAGCACTGACCTCAACACCCAGTGGGAGAAGGGAATTTGAAACTCAGAGTTACTCAGCACTGTGTAGGATTAAAGGTTCCAGTTTCACTCCATTTAAATGCATGCTCAAACTTTTTTTTGGTACCTTGATTTAAATTATCAAAATGGAATTAGATTTGAGAACACAAAAATTTATTGTGAAATGGAACTCTTATTTTCCTGCCTGCCTCAGTTGTAACAAAAAGACCCCTGTGCTTTTTGTACTTCTATGGCAAGTGCCCAATGTGAAAACAAAAGAGTATAAGGAAAATTAAGAGCTTCCCTTTGCTGGACTCCCTAGTAGTGCTCTAACTTTGAACAGATTGGTGTCCACAGCTCCAGCTTCAAACCCTGAAAGAAAGTGTCTTTGATAGTTTTATTATATGTTTTTAAACTATGTGAAATGAAAGAAGTGGTGATTTAGAGGTTCTGCAGTGCTTTACTGACTCAAGTTCAGATTATAACAGACTGCTAACCCCTATTTCTCACCTGTAATGCCAACCAATAAATTATAAACACGTTGGCACAATTGTTAGATTATTATTTTTTTATAGCTCTCAATTTACAACTCTGGCTGTCCTTGAGCTGGTTCTCTGTATTTGTTACAGTCTCCTGAGGGAGGATTCATTGACTAGTGACTCCACATTTTAGCTCAGAGAAAATTCAGTCTCATTCCTAAGTCTTCAATTTTTCACAAGGCCTTACTGTTCCTCATTGATTATGTACTGAGGATTAATTATGCTGTCACTTAATCTATTTATATGCTTGGACAATATATGGGCCCACTTATTTTGGCATGGTCAGCGTTTTCCCCCAGTATGGGACATGCTTGTTTTATTAATTGCAACATGTTGCCATTAGAATGCATGGAAGTGGTTGGTTAGCAAAGTTGTATTTATTCCCTTCATAAATCTATGAAGATATTTTTCTCTGTGACTTTGAGAACTGGGCTGTCTACATTTTTTGCCTTGAAGGCATCAGAAAAATTGGTGTTTCATGAAAGAAGATTACTCTCTGGTAGGTAATTTCACACAGGTCAGTGCACTGTCCAAAGAAATATGATATGCAAATCTGCTTTTTCACATACATGATGATAGAAGTGTGATCAAATATGGGAAATATGTGACATGGATTTTTACTTTTAATAGCAAGAAATTTCTATCCATTCACTTGCAGGTATTTAAAGATAGAAAGATTGGTGGATGTTTAATATATAATTTGAAGATTTTCTCAAAGAAGTTCAGAAAGAGAAACTAGGATCTAAAATAGCAAAGAACTAAGCATTTTGGTGGACTTCAGAGCCTAACCATCCACTCCTCCAATCAACCACAAAACAGCCAAAAAAGGGAATACCTCAGGAGGTTTTTTCTATAAAATGCTGTGCCTTTGCAGGGGGACAGCAACATTATTGTAGTTTACTTCCCTTGCTTCTCCAGAGGATGTGTAGGATTAGCCCCAAAGTTGTTAGGAGGATGCTGGAAAGCCAGTGCCATTTCCAGAAAGGAACTGTGCTCTAATGCCAAGCTGGTTCCACAGAGTAACATCTCCATATGCAGGTACATAAACTTACACAGTATCAGATTAACTTCTTGTATTTACACAGATAAATTTCTTCCTCTCTATGCAATATACACCTGCTGTGAAAAATGGTTGCTGTTCATGCTGGGAATTGTGGGGGAGTCACTGAGATGAAATGTCAGTGAGACATCACCTGATGAGATCGATTGCCACCTAATATTGCACGGTGGCAACTTGAGAACTACGTGGCCCAAAGGGCTGAGCAGCAATATCGAGTCTGGGCATTTGTTCCTCTCATTCCTTCCACCAGGTCCCCCCTCCTGCAACTCTGAACTTTTGAGATCCTAAGAAAAGGGATTTCTGCTACATGAAAAGTGTAAACATGTGAGCAGATACTGCAGAAATGTGTTCTGAAGGTTGACTTATTAGCTTGGTAATAACTAAATATTGTATAGAGGCTGAAATTAGAGATCAGGAAGAGGCAGAGCTTTTCTTCTACTGCAAAAAGCAGAAAATCCACCACTAATTTTTTCTTCCCAACTTAGGTATGTAATAGTTCCTTCTTGGATGCTGCAGCAGATGGTTTTTGTGTGTTTAAATTCACTGTAACCATAAATCCTGGACTAAAAAAATCCCTAATCCTCCTCTTTGGTTCACCTAGTAAAAGATAAAGTTATTAGTGTGAGAGCAGAGACCACTCTGAATTATCAAAATAATCCTAAAAGCTTCTAGGTCTGTGACATGAAGAAAGAGAAGGGGGTTGAATATCATTCTTCCACTTTTTTTTTGTATGTGTCTAGGGAAGTATTTGCTGCTGACTGCATCATTTTGTTTTCTCAGTGTGATGCTGCTTGTGTCAGATGCTGGTTGTGTTAGATATTTGCATGGTACAGATTTGGTGTTTCACACAGCACCCAGTCAGTTAATAAGAGAAAATAGGCAGTGTTTCATTAAACACTGAAAATAGTGCAGCTTAGGCTGGGTGTGCTCAGATTTGGTTGCTGTAGTCATCCCCACACTGATCTCATTTTCACAGGAATTTGCTCTCAGTTAGGTATTTTTTCTCACCCAATATTTCTTAAATACTTGAACTATTCTAAGACTGCATTTTATGCTTAGAAATTACATGTGGTTAGAAGTAGTGTCTATCAAGAGATTTTCTCCCACTTTTGGACAAATACATAGCTGGAGGCCTGGGAAGTGTCTGTGCAGTGAAATAAAGCAACTCCTGTTCCCACACTCGCAGTGTTACCTCTGCAAGAGAGGAGATCTAATGAGCAAATAGAGACCTCCAGAGACTTCTTATTCAACACCTTGGTGGCAGTGACCTCACAGGTGTCTCTCATGTTCATGTTCTCATGTTCATGTTCTGTGAACTGCTTGAGTTTTTCTCGGATCTAAGATTGATGCCAAGACACACAGTGCCAGACCAGACCGTTAGTTAATATTAGCGTAAATTTGGTATTCATATTTTAAGGCACAAATCTCTGTGACCATATTTTGATATCACAAAATTAAGATTTATTGTATTCAGAGAAATTCAGGGTTGACTCAAGCCACAGATCTTTGACATCCCTGACTCTCCACATTGTTACATGACTGCCGAGAGCCATTGGATTTCTGAAGTCTGGCCTGGTAATCTTTCATACTGATCTGGTATTGAGGTAAGCCTCTTTTTGTTGTCATTTCCATGGTAACTTTAGGATACTGGGGTGATATTAAGCCACCAGTTTCAGCAAGAGTTACTGCTCTGTCTCCTGTTGCTGTGTGAGTGCCAAGGCAGAAAACTGACTCATCATCTCGAGTGAGAGGGGCTGGTGACAGTGTGAGGGCTACGCCAGCGAGTCTGCAGCACATCCTGCCTGCCTTACATGAAAGCACAAGCGTGTGTGAGGGTACAGCTCCCACAAAAATTTACTATGTGGTGCTACTAGTCTTACAGAATTTCTGGAGTAGGCCTAATCTGTGATAACACCAGTCACTTCAAGGAGAAATCACTGAAAATGAGGATATTGTAGGAACTACAAGGAAAATTCTGTTTCTTATTTCAAGTGGCAGCATTGTTGCTGAAACTGGAAGAATTCTGGTAGGTGCACAAAGCTCTGAAGTTACATTATAATTTTACCAAGAACGATATAATCTAGTTAGCCATTCAGAACAATAGGATACCTCAAGTATCACATGTGACACTGTCCAAAAAATGATTGATCTGGGAAGAGGAAATGATTACTCACTCAAGAGACCTAAAAATGGAGGAGGGGCAATCACTGTGAGTAAAAGATACACTGTGTGCCTTAGAAGTTTGGAAGAAAGGTGAGACTGGGGAGAGGATTTAGATCTTTGTGTAGGAAAAGCAAAGGACAACTGCAGGAAGACAGCTGTAGCATTCTGAAAGCTTATTCCTCACAGTAGGATTAGCTCCATGCAGTTCCCTGAAGAAGAGCCATGCATTGACTGCATGGCAAAAGCAGCCTGTGGTTATTGTGGTTATTCACTGTCTTGTGGTTTTTATTTGCTCTTTTTTTATTATTATTATTGTTATTATTATATTTTTTATTATTATTTTTATTTTAGTAGTTCCCCTCCCCCCTTACTGCCTCACGTTATTTTACTTACCATGTGTGTCCTAAGGGATTTTTAAGGAGGATTGAGAGCTGTGCTTGTGTCAGATGGAGACTGAATGCTAATTACCAGCCTGACAGAGTATAATAACAATACAAGAGCATCAGTGACAGAAAAAAATGAGCAGAATATACAATTATTTTATAAAAGAGTTTCTTTCCTTGAGGGAAAAATCTGCACATTTACCATCTGTGACAAAGGAGATGTTGGACTGCGTAAGTGAATTACCCATAGCTCTGCGTACATGTGTGCATGGAACAGGATGAACTTGAAATGACATTAAGCAATTTTGTTATTTCAAGAAAAGACCAGAAAAGGTACTGAACTGCAAAGCTGCATTTTCCTCTTTCAAAAACCTAATTCAGGTTGATAAATGAAACATGATGTAAAGCAGAAATGCTATATAGACTTCTATGGAAATGTTTATTATACTGCACAAAGCTTTCATTTTTCTTCATGCCATGTTCTAGATGGAAATGTACAGTATGTTGGAAGAAAACTGTAGAAGACCTAAGCTGTGTCAGTAGTAGAGATATGTTTAGATGGAGTTTATTTGTGTACAACAAAGGACATTTTAGCTATAATAAGGGATGGCTCCTGGCAACAAAATTCTCTTACTCTAAAATAAGTGTATTATTTAAAGTTCTTCTCTCAACTAACTTTATAATATGTACTGCTGTCTGGTTTTCAGTCTGGTCTTCAGTTTTTACTTAAGTAGCATCAGAAAATTAGGCCATGTGACATTGCACAAATTAAATTCTGGATTTTCTTCTGTACCTCTTGTGTATTTTATCAGAAATAGTCCTTCACAAATTTTTTAGCTCAAGTCCTGTAGAGTTGCTTGCTATTGAATGACAGCTGAATTTGGACCTTTCACATGTGACTTTTTCAGCTTGCAAAAGAAGATAATATTTTATGTGTGATGTCTAAACTGAGTGCCAGGAGCTGGAGCAGGGGCGTACCTGGCATAGGCTATGGAAAGGAGCAAAGGGGTCTGTGTGCCTGAGAAAAGAATGATTTCCCTCAGGAGCCTTCCAGTGGGAAAGCACCTTTCCTCTAACTGGTGTTCTCAGGCCACAGCTAACAGCAGAATCATGACTGTAGTGTTAAATACGGATTTGTAATAAAATTGGATTAAATAGTCAAAATGAATGTAATTTTAGAAGAAACTGGAAGAAAACCTGTAGAAAAAAATCAAAGAAGATGCTGTAGCCAGATATCTAACTGTCAGTCCTGTGGCCAAAGCATTTTAAAACAGTTGAAGAGTTGTAGACAATCACATACAAGAAGCCAGATGGAATTTCTGTGGATCAAGGAGCCTGTGTACACTACAGGCTCAAGCATGTTAATAGCATCTACATATTATATAACTAGAAATATATAAAATAGCATCTATGCATTCACTTGAGTTATTTTCTGTTCTTCCTCAAGAAGTTGGCTATCAGAAAATTCCTCTACTTCTTGGTAGAATTTAGGCAGCTCACATACTTTAACAAGAACCTTGATCATTACAGGAGCAGAAAAATGCTGTTATCACCAGTTCACCACCAAATGATGCCCATGCAAAAATATTTTGATTCCCACTGTAAGGAGCACCTTATTGCATAGAGCAGGGATTCAGTTGAATGTGCTTGACATTACCCAGCTTTCATTTGGCCAACGGTTGGCTTTCTTATCATCCAGGTGTTCACAAGTACATTTTCTATATATGTTACTAAGCCAGTGACAATTTTAACTGAGTTAAATAATGACAACTATGGGAGGCCGGTCTTTGGACTACAGCAGGCATGTACCCAAAGCTGCCATGATACTAAATTACTGTATTCTTTTTTGCCATGTTGAAGGAACATTATATGATACCATAAGAGGTCCATTCACACAAGCCAAGGAAGTTTAGTGTGGGTCAGCAGTCATCACTAATATTTTGAATACTGAATAAACTATTTAATAGTGCATGTCAAATATTTTAACAATATAATCTCTTTTTGGTGTGTATTTCCTTGCAGTTGTCTTCCAGGGAAAATAGAAGGTGTGTTATTTGTCTTCCTACATTTTATTCTGCAGTCAGAGTTTTTCAGTAACAGTACTTGCACAATCTAAATGCTAAGAAGTGTAAATAATATATGTTTCTTACATCTGTGGCAGATATGTGACAAACTGGCAGACCATGAATGAAATACCTCAAATATTTTTTGCCCAGAAAAGACAGGCATAACATAGACTATATACCCACTTGTAGAGACAACTGGTGAAAAATTGACCCTAAGCTGATGGAAAACCTCTCACTGGATGCACTGATGCCTTCTTTTGCACAATGATTGTAGAAATGCACATAACCAAATTCCTCCTTTATCATAGAAAAAATAAGTGTTTGCAGTCTAGAATCAAGCCTGAGGAGTTAAATTTGTCTTACACCATAACTTCCCCTCCTCCTCTGCTTTTTAAAGAAATCATCTTTTCTAAACCATAACTTCTGTGCATCGCTATCTTTCTAGGAGAAACCAAGAACTATTTTTAACATTGCTGTTTTTAAACAGATAGATAACTCTTCCATTAAATACTCTCATGTCTTTAGAAAGCTCCTTTTATTTAGCTTTATTAGGCAGGTTTTTGTGTTCTACAAAAATGTGTATTTTGTACAGGTTTTGACATGAGCTATGTATGAGTATAGCAATTTGCAGGGACTTTTCATGCTTGTGTGGCCCAAATTAAAGCCAAGGGCTAAGAACTTCATGTCCATGCAATATTATTTACAGCTAACTGTAATGAAGTACTGATGCCATGAGCCAGTCTGTATATTATTAACAAATACAAGCCATTGGGACAGTAGAAAAGTCTGAATTGTGTCAGACTTGATTCATATGGTTGCTCCCTGGTAGCTAAAGAGTTAAAAGGACGATACAAGTTGGACTAAGTGGACAATTAATCTGATCAGTACTCAAGAGCCAAAACCTGTATCAATTTGAAATATATGCGATTTTTCAACGTTGCTGTCACTGTGTCCTTGAAAAACAATAATTCCTTTATGATTCCCAGCACAGCAACATGCTACAGGAGTGTAGGCTGTTCTTCTACTATTAGATAATTACTCCATTGAAATGGGCACTTAATTTAGAAATCAAACAGCAGATTATAAAGTCTGTCAGATTCCTTCAATGCAGAAAGTAGTTGTCAAAATATTGCCCTGACCAGAAAAACGGCTGAGCCTGAGCAAGGGCCACCAGCTCCCTGTGTGAGCTTCCCCACAGAAGAACAGAAATGCCTGTTTTTCCAGTTTAGTGCTAATGTTTAATGTGGAGACTCTAATCTATCAAAATAGATACCTTATCTCAAAGCTGCAAAGTTGACAATTGGCCATACCTTTTACAAGCAAATGTTTGGGCTTCTGCTTTCAAATTAGTCCATTATTTTTCTATTACAAATGACCTTGTGGATTTCTTGCCAAATGGCCCTTAGTAAAAATCTCTTTCACAAAGATGGGAAGAAAAAAAAAAACATTTAAGAGTGTTCTCTGCTGGAAAATGTGATCATCAGCAAGCACATGACTGATTAGGGACAACACTGAGGATCCATCATGTTTGGGATTGCTGGAAAGGACAGGGGCATTGAGAGCTGGGCACTAGCTGGGAATGATGGTCAGTGTAGCATCTGCTCAGGGCTGAACTGCAGCACATGGGCTGTGATTGCTGCAAAACTTACACTGAAAAGGAAAAAAGTTGCCTTCTTCATCTTCTTTTCCACAAATTGTAGAGAGTTCTGATGCAAAATGGGGGAGAAGACTTGAACTTTTGTGTAAGATGTTTTTTCTCTTGATTGTCAGCATTTTGTGAACCTGATTGCTTTGTAGTTTAAGGAGAGAAACAAATCCCTCATAAACACAAATAATACTATTAAGGAGAATAGAATTATTAATAAAAACATAACCAATTTTCTAGTATTCCAAATTTTATTTCTAGTATCGTAAATGTAACAGGTAGTTCATAATAAAAGACAAAATATTCTTTCATTCTCTGCAAATTTCACTGTTTTTTTTTTTTCTCATATTTGGAGCATATTTTGCTATATAACATTTCATATACACATAAATAAAATTTAAAGAAAATTGTTTTACAAGATCACACAATATAAGTTATAAAATGTCATAACTTGCTCATGAAAGTTAAGTTCATCTGTCCTGTACTTTCATGTTTATACAACCTTTAATTGTGTAACAAATATAGCTATATTGTATTATTAATAAATCAACATTATGTAATTTCATCATCCTAATTTCCACGTGACACTGTTCTTTTCCCTGCAGTCTCACGCTGTGCATGATAACAGAGAGCAAAATTGTGCAGCACTCTAGACCTTTCATTACAGCAATTCAATCGTTGGTGTCTGAAATAAGACATCTAAATTGAAAGTTGAAATAATATTTTGTGAAGGACCTGTGTACCCACCTGGAAGTTTGGAACTGGTCTCACTTCACAGCACTATAAGTGTGCTTATACTTATGCCAAAGTTTGGCCTTTATTATCGAGTTTTACTGTAGTTAAATGTTAGGATTACTCTTCAATTTCTTATTTTAAAAGCAGTGGCACTTAGCAGCACCCCGAATTTGATGTCCCTGTTTTATTATGTCTGACAAAGACCATAAGGACACAGGTCCTTGCGTGGCAGAGCTGACACCGTAGGGCGCTGGAATTGCCGAGGCTGAGCGTGTGGCAGTGTTTGTGTGTGTTTGGCTCACTCTCAGATCATCTCTCTGCTCTCTGTGGGTAACTGAGCCTGGGACACAGCTTATAAGAGCAGTGGTTTGCTGTGCTCCATATTGCCTGGCGTGTTCACAGATTCCTCAGGGGACTGTTGCAGTCTAATATTGTTAAAAGCTTCAAAACCTCTCAAGCACAGCTCCCACTGGAGCTGCAGGGAATTCTTCATGCCCAGCATTTGAAGGATCATGCCCACGAATATAGAGCAATTTAGGATTCCCTGGGAAGGAACCACCACCCTCACAAGAGAAGTGCCTTTCCCATTACTGCTGTATTCCAAACCCCTATGTATGTTTAAAGTTTACAAAATATTGCTGGGGAAATATAAATGGAAAACTGCTTTTAGTTCCCTTTGTTTGGATTACCTCCACAATTAATAAGCAAAATCTCTTCTTCTCCTAGGCCAATCCTGTCAGCCTGTGCAACAGCAGGCAGGAGGTGCCCCGCTGACGATGTGATGCTAAAGGAGATGAGCGAGGTGCTGGCTGCTTGTGCTGTTGGAGCATGAGGGAGGGGACTCGTGCTTCTCCTCCCTTCTCAGAAGAACTGCAGGTACTTTGCAGCATGGAGCTTTCCAGTTCAGATGCTGATTGGGAACTACAGACGAACAGCACCCCTAAGACAGGCAAAGATAACCCTGTGAAAGTCCTTAGCCCTGTCCTGACCCTGAGCTGTGAGTGCTGAGGGTGCCCTGGCAGAGTGTCCTGTGCAGAGGTCCAGGGGCAGTGCAGAAGCTGATCTGAGAAGCAGGGCTGCCCTGGTGAGCACATTTACCGTGTGTGGTGTCCACATACCCTCCTCCTGCATTCCCAGCCTGTCCCACCCCTTGAGCCAGTCTGCCCCCCAGTACAGCAGCGGCCTCACCTGTAAAATGTTTAGATAATATTTACCTTCTCCACAAGGGTGTTGTGGGAGTTAATCATATCTTTAAAAAGCACTTTGAGAGTTTGAGATTGCTGCTAGCAGTATCTTTAATCCACAGAATAATTTAGCAGTGGAAACTAATTTGGTTTTTTTCCTCATTTGTCTTTGATTGTCATTTCTGGTTTTCAACTGATAAATGACTTCCAAACTTACTAACATAAAACCCTGCAAATGTGTGCCACTTATGGTCTTAAATACATGTGAAGCTTTGTCTTCCCAGTGATAAGTACTGCACTTGAAAAGGGAGCATCCCAATCACATTTGACCTGTTACATAAAGTCAATAGTGTCTGCAATTACTCTGCAATCCAACAATTCAAACCAATCTGTTTTTAAAGACAAATCATGCATAAACTCAAGCTAAGTAGTGGTCTCCAATGATTCTGATTCATGCTGTGCTGACAAACCCTCATGAAAGCAGATAAGCTGTATCAAGAACTAATTAAGAACAGAGTGTTTTATGCCTCCTTTGCATGAAATTAAACAACGGCATTCTGAGAAGAACTAAAGCAACAAAAAACAGCCTATTTTTTCTTATTCATATATAGGAGTTTAAAACATTAGATTTTTCTGAAGCTTCAATTTCTCTATGTATCTCTGGGCTGTGAATGCCAAAAATGAGCCATAGGCAACACAAAAATATTTCTCTTTTCACCCAGTTATTTTGGTCTTCGTGGGACTATCTGGAAAAACAAGCCTAAAATATTCCTTGTGGAATTAAGAGTACAGTTCCTGTCTTTCTTTAGTATCACGCTTATTTCACTTTATTGATTTTTCAGTAGAGGCATCTTGTTCATTCTTTGGGGAAGAACATAGCACCTAATCGATTAATCAAGTAACCTTGAGCTTTTAAACCACCAAAAAGAGATTGGAAAGTAACTTTGTGTTAACTTGCTGCTTGATACCTCTACTGATTTAGTCTTTGTCCAAGAACAGATAGCCTTAGCACTCAAAGTCATTTGCTGGGAAAGTTGTTTAGAGGCACAGTATGACCTGCAATAAAGTTTTGCATAGTGCCAGTAGTTATGGCGAT
Source organism: Machaerirhynchus nigripectus (assembly GCA_013397975.1). Classification (NCBI taxonomy): domain Eukaryota; kingdom Metazoa; phylum Chordata; class Aves; order Passeriformes; family Dicruridae; genus Machaerirhynchus; species Machaerirhynchus nigripectus. The sequence goes on along the minus strand of VZRQ01001037.1, from coordinate 56,876 downwards.
TTGATCGAGTTGAATGTGTCTCAGTATATCAGTAATTCCTTCTATAAATTTGATTAACAACAGAAATATCTTCCATGCATATACATTCCTAGGAATATTACCATATTCCCCCAAAAAGTTGTCTGAAGATGTTGCGAGAGTGTATGAAAGTCTGTTTCAAGTTGGCTTTGATCAGAATCAAGCCTCCGTCTAATTAAGACAATGATTTACATTTCATAATGGCACATTTTGATACTTTGTGAAGTCGAGGTAAAATAACAACAGTGATTTTACTGTTTCTGGAAATTACAATTTGAAGATCACACAACACTTTCCAAACCTTGGGCTTAACAATACCCTCATGTATTTATGTTGTGCCTATTTACAGAAACGAGAGAAAAGGCAAATGAACTGAGGATTGCTTGGGTGGCTTCATATTCAGAATGAGCTTTCAAGAAAGCAACTAAATTAGCTCCCACATAGATACATTTCTGTTTGTTTTCCCATATTTTATAATGTAATGTGGTTTTTTCAAAATACACTTTACGTTTTATGCTGATCTTTCAGAAATATTTTCCAATTTATTTACACTTGAAATAGATATTTGTCATGTGTCACAGAAAAGAGTCTTCTGCAGAGGAGAGCTGCGGTATTCTTTTTACTTTTATGCCTTCTGTCTCATTTTGACATTTCTCTGAAATGACTCCAGTGCTTCCTCCATATTTAAGTCTGACTGTATGTGGGGCAGGCAGTGGTCTTGGAGTAGTTTGGCTGCATTCCCAGTGGGGAAATAGGAAGTGGTGGCAGTTCTGAAAGCCCATTTTAACTGCAGACACCCGTAACCTCAGCCCACTGAGAGCAAGCGAGCAGGGAAGCTACCTTGAAAGGGATCATTCTTTGTTGAAAAGGGTTACTTGTCAGCTACTGGTGAGGTTCATTAGACTAGAAAGTCAAAGCATCTGAATCACTCCAGCTGGGAGAACACTTGTGGAAGATGTATTTCCAGCAACTCCAATTCTTAATCTTCATTCAGATTGAGTCATTTCTTTGTAAATTTTCTTTCATTAATGTTTGAATATCTGCTTTTATAGAAACGTTATTAAAAATCAAAGTATTGTAGTCTCACCAGAGATTCCGTAAAGCTGTCCATTCCTTAAAACTCTCCCTTTAAGGATAGTTTTTCTCAAATAATATTTTTTTCAAATTGTTCTGAAAATCCTTTTTGAGTCATTTGTGTCAGCATAGGTGAATTTTTGCCATTATTAAAATTCTCATGAACACATAGCCCTTCACTTGAATGTTCCTTAAGGCTTTGAGGACCTCTTCTCAGATTGCCATCTGAAATTCAAATACATATTCATGCACAACTTAGAAATGATTAGTCATATAATTTGATTGGTGTTTTTCTCGTTCCCTGACTGGTATGAATGTTCACAGAAGGCTATATTTAAATGATCTCATCCTGAGATTAAAATGCATTTTCCCTGAACATCTGTGCTTGTAAACTGAATGCTCACGAGAAGTGACTATAAATGGGCTGCTCACATGTGCAATTCAAATGTGGCTAAGTCTAGTTCAGTTGAAGATTTAAACCAGCATTATTTCTGTTTGTTTTGATTTATTTCTTTTGTCTGCATTTGTTCAGTTTCAGTAGATCATAGCAATAAGAAGTAAACCCAACTGCCTGCTCTGGAGACTCCTGTGTTTCCAGTGCATACCTGTGAAGCCAGTGGGAATGTTTCATTTCAGCCAGAGAAAGGTGGTAGTAAGGTGGTCCTATAGGCAGAACTGGACACTGCTAACAAAAACCAGCTGAAGGAACAGGTGATGATTTCATCTTTAATTTTTTTCACATGATTGTGAAAAAAGTCACACTTGTGACTGTACCTGATTTGTTAAATACATATCTCCTGCAGAATGTGAGCATGTGGTGTGGTAATGTTCTATCCACTCCTGTACACACAGATTATATTCCAGGGATTGTCTTCCATTGTAGAGGGGAAAATGCTGATGCTTTTCTTGACAAATTCAGAGGAGTTGCCAGTCCTTTGAAATGCAAAATGACTGACTGTCATTGCTGAAGACTGGTTTCTGTTACATATACAAATGGAAACTTGTAGAATTCATTTCTATAAATGTCAACGCCACACAGCTGTCCAGGTGGAAACCACCCTTCCTAAAACATTTTAGCTGCTTAAGCAGATCTCTGGTCTCACTACATGTGCTCTGCATCTTGACAGATGCAATCAGCAAATAAAAGTGTAATATGTCAATATGGAAAAGGAAAAATTTGTTTCCAAGTTTAGGTTCCTTTCTCACTAATAATTTGATAGCAATAGAAAGGTATTAGAGAATTCTCCACAATAATTTTCTTATCTCTTTTCAAAATTCAATGCTTCATTTCAGCCATCTGGTCTGATGGCTGGGTCATTTGGGAAGTACAGTCCCAAAACCATGGTGTTGGGAGTGGTGTTAACTGCTCCCATGCAAATACCCACCTTGTTATCTTGCAGGTGCACACATGGGAATTAGTGGGATCATTTTTCATGCTATGTATTTATTGTATTTTTATTATGTATTCTGCAATCCACACATTCTTTCTCTTTCTCACATAACCCTTTTAACATCTGCAGTCTGCTCTGAAAAAGCATAGGAGATTTAATTTAATCAGTGATATGAGGTCTGATTTTCAGTAGAGTTTAATCCTTTTCTGAAAAGCTGGGACAAAATAGTGGGCTTTGTATTGAACAGGGACAACCTGTGGTTCCCTAAATCACTGCTAGGGAAAGTGACAGCACAGTTTCAGTTTTCCAGCAAATGAAAAAAAGCAACTTGGAATTGTAAAAATGTCTCACAAGATTTTACACTTTTAATTGATAAGAAGATTATGGTGATAAAGCAAATGTATAAACAATTCTAACTAAAATGTTTCAGCTCCATCTCTACAGATGATATTGCTTCCTTTTTTTCCTTCATCTGAAATTTTCCTTCATTTTGCTTGGGCTCTGTTTTCAGAACCATACCCAGTGTGCCTAGTCTGAAAATATTCATCAATATCACATACATCTCCAAACAACTAGCCTAAAGAAGGCTACCATGATAGGTAAAACACGTCCATGGACTTGAAGGTAATAATATTCAGCTCAGTAGGTGTTGCATGTGGCATATATTTCAGATAGTTATGCTTATTTATTTTCTGTTAGTCGATTAAATACTGTCTAGTAATACCTATAGCAGGGATATATTTGATAATGAAAGTTTTAAGCTAGAAAATGTCCGTACACATTGGCAGTTGTTACAGGACATGAAACAGGACATTGATCCTCAAAACTAGTAAATATCCATTATATGGTTAGATACAATAACAGTGGTATAAAAAATAAGTTTTCCAGCTCTGCATCAGCTTTCTTGTTATGCTCAATTCCACTTGACACCATCTCTATCTCACTTTAGCCATCAGTGCTTTAACAGTTAAGGGGTGTTTACATAAAGGGTGTTTCCTGTGTGTGATAATCCATATCTGAGTGAACGTAAATGCCAGTAAATGTGGGTGTGTTTATGTGTGGTTTTACACATGTGAAAATACAGTCCTGCTGCTTGCATTGTTCTCCAATTCCAGCTCCCAGGCACTGAGATTTGAGCACAGATGCTGTTTTCAGTAAGATAGCACTTGTCTATTCTTTGAATGTCATGGCAGATGTTTTACCCCGAGGTTAATATCTGACTTGCTTTAAATTCATGTGGGAAATCTGAAAGTTCCATTTCCTATCTCGAAAATCAATAGAAACTTAATCAGAGCTGCTAAAAACAAGTCCCAGTTCTTTTGTAACAGAGAAAGTAAACAAGGTAAAAAATTAAAAGTGACAGAATATTTTACATGAAGGACATGAAGTGCACCACCAACTAAGCTTCAGCTCTACAAGCTGAGTGTCTTTCAAGCTGAGGTTTGACTAGAGAAAGCTCCATCTGTTCTTTTCCTATACCAAGGCACTATAGCACATTCAAGGTACATTTCAATTTTTAGTAAAATGTAAACAAATTTTTTAACAGACATTAGCTTTGCATTGAACAGCTTGTATGGTGACCTAAAAGATTTTCTTTGTCAGAATCTGGGTGTTTAATCGAGACTCCTCACGTATGGTTGTTATTCACATGCATAAGAAACCAGATCCCAAATGCTTTTTTGGTCCTCCTGCCCCGACAGATTTCGCGCATGGGCTTCATACGGCTGAAAACTCATCTTCCCTTCTGGCCTAGACTGATTATTCTCTCTTGCTTCTGTTTTCTGTTATCTTTTTTCTTTTATGCTGTGCTTAAAGAAACTGTTGCTTCATGTCGTTAGTCCTGGGCCTGGAAGGGTGTTGGGGGCATATAATTTAATCTCAAAGGCACAGGGAAGTTGAGATGGCTGTGCTCTATTTCTGCTATGTGCTCAAGTTGGCTGGTCATGGGACATCCTGGTCACTGCATTCTGCAGCTGGATTCAGTCTGGAAACCAGGCTTATTCTGTCAAGTAATATTACGTGGGTAAATAATCATGGAGAAAATAGCGCAAAATACTAAAGAAACAATGAGAAAGAAAAAATAAAAAATATGTCCATGACCATCTTACTTACAACATTCTTTGTCCTTGTTGTTAAAGCTTCAAAGAGTGCACGTGTGTATGTGAGGGTTGGTGGAGGACAGCCAGACATGGAGAGAGGAAACTTCCTACAGTAACCCAGGTGGCACAGCTGGGCTCCAGTGGCTTCCTCGGGATCATTGCCACTGTTCCAATGGAGGGCGTAGTTGGATACAAGACCATAAAGATTTACTGATTCGAGTATATGCTTTAAAACATTTACTTTATGCATATAAAGTATGATTAAAACAAAAAGGGTGACTTAATTTCTCTCAGATAAAAAATTCCAGCCATGAAAGAGCTTAGCTTGACAAGTGGATTTAATCTTAAAAACAGAAACATTGTCATTGCTATCTTTCGTATCTTACTTCCTAAAAACCTCAGAGATTTTAGTGTGTATATGAATTAATAGAGTGAAAAAAGCTATTAGCATTCTTGTCTCACTACTTAATTTGAAAGGTTCTTGCTTTCTTTAAAGTTAAATTTAAGAAAACAGAGCATTAATATGTTAATTAATAAGAAATTCAATAGAGAACTAGAAAGCAAGTAGTTAGACTACTTTTTTCTTTAGTAACTCTGTAAAGCTCATTAAATGCTTCTTGGAACACATGCATAAGAAAGAAGTACAGAAGAATCTTCTTAAGATGAGCTTGTGAAAAAAATCTCCTGTCTTAAGAGACATTGGTATTCTCAAATGTATTGAGTCTACTCTTCTTAGAAAATCACATTAATTATACAAGTGATTTTGTTTAGTCCTTTGGGCAAATACTTGAGATAGTTCTCTTTAGGTCCTAGAGCTGAGTGAAATATTGACTTTTAGATCAGTGGCTGAACTAAAAAGTGCTTTTAAATAAGTACGTATTAGTCCAAGGTTTTTAATTTGCTTCTTAATTTCTTTTTGCATCAAAATGAGATTGCTCAAAAGCGGGCTTGAAATTGCTCATATAGAGATAATTTTATTGATTTAATAAAACTTTTTCTTCTCCTCAGTTTTTAAAATTAAATAAATTTCATCTTGTAAAAGGTTTCAGGGATGAGTTTTGAAACATTATTTTGAAATATATTTCCAAATACCCCTCCTTTATTTCCTGTTCCTTCCTGGAAGGGAAGCATCCCTGGATTTCAGCACAGACATGAAAGTCTGAATCAAACTGAGGCTCCATTTTTTTCTGTGACAAACTCTTAACAAAAAAAAACCCCAAAAAACAGCATTGTTGAAAGAGCTGTGTTCTTCTCCAGAGCGTCAGGATTTGGTATCTTCTTGCGTTCTCTGTGACTCCTGTAAATACATGAATCAGCTATAGGGCATAACATGACTTTGGTACTATAACAATGGTGTCATTTTTGTGCAGCTCTTCTGTGGCTTTATAATTTTCTCTGATCAAATCTGACTGTACATCTTCAGTGTCTCAAAAGAGCTGTCCTTCCTGCGTCCCAGTCTCTGTGCGTAGCAACACCTGGATTCAGGTGTGCTCCTAGAGTGACCCCAGCTGTCTTCATCCTCTCTGATAACCATTTGGGATAACATTTTAGTCTATGATGGATGCTGAAACCTGGCCATTAACACAGCTATGAGTGGAATTCGGGTTGCTGTGCTTGTTTACAACCCATTTCCATGTTGCATGAGCAGTAGGGGCCATTCTATCACCAGTTCTGTTGCCCACGGCATTAGCTGGAAAATCCTGTCTTCTCCAAACACACTTTTGTTACAAAAGTAAGTGCAAGGCCAGCCCTTGACACCAGCAATGGCAGTGGAGGCTTTTAGAGAGGACTCGCGCATTGTTCAGACCTCTTTTGCGAGCAATTACTGGTTCCGTGGATGATTTCTCTGTGGTTCTGAATGTACAACTTTAGGAGGAAGCTGCTGTTAAAAGCTCCTTTAGGCCACGGCAGCCACTTGGGGCACACTGAACTCCCCGTTACGTAAGCGCACACAAAAGCAGAGCAGCTCCCTGCAGCTCTCCCTCGTCCTTGTCTGCCGCCTGTGAAGTGTGAGAAAGGTTTGCAGCTTTCCCTGTTCCATGAAGAGAGGCTGAGCAAGCTGTTCCCTTCTGAGAGCCTGAAATTGCTGGGTTTGAAATGGGAAAAATATATTAGAAGTATTAACACTGTATTAGCTGCCTCCTCTCTACCCACTCAGAGCCTGGATGGGGCTCGCTGTTTTTATGTAATCCTTCACAGGTATTTATTGACACTAGAAGATGTTTAAATGAGATGTTTCAGTGCAGGCTGACAAGGTTTCAATTTATGAAGAGCACAAGAAGATAGGTTGCTCGTCAGAGTTTACCCAAACCTGCTACTGAGGTATAAAACCCTCTCTCTTAGGGGGATGAATAAGGCTGAGGCTGTCTGAATCTTGTTCGGCTCACTAGTGGTAGCTGAGAAAAATGGATTTGGGAGAAACCTGTCTGCTACTGCATGGGAGCCCCAAATTAGTCTGTGCAGAGAACACCAGAAAAATAGGTAAAAAGTGGGGATTCGGGGGAAAAAAATGTGTCCTTCACGTCCAGTGGATGACATACTGGTCAAATACTGGGATCAGGTCAGTGATTTGACATTATTCTTTCAGCAGTAAGGAAAAAATAGCAGAAAGGAGAGTGTTGTTTCTGAACCATCTTCTGTCATTCCCTGCCACATCCCCCTAACATAATGGGTCTTAGTTTTAAGGAAGAAATAGTAATTTAAAACTATAAATAAAATAATACTCAAATTTATTAAATAATATTCAGATATATTAAATTGAGGAATGGCTATTCATCTTAAATAGGAACATAAGATGAGAAAGTGGTTGCTGTTTCATTTTGACTTGAAGTCCCTCTTAAATTTCCTGCTGCTATTTTTTTTTGTTTTGATTTTTTTTCCCTCTAGTCCAGAAAAAAAGAGGGTGATTTTGCTGTTTTGAAACCTTACTCCTCACTGCTTTGAATTAAATTCCTCATTACAAGACTGTATTAGCTTTAATATTTCAAGTTACTTGCCCAGTTTGTGGTCTGGAACATCAGTATTGTTTCCTGTTGCTTGTGTGCACTGATCCTCTCTGTTGTACTTCTAATCATCTTTTCTTTGAGATTTTACCTTTCTCTCTTGGGCAGTACAGTTTCTGTTCCCTTGTTATTTTTCTAATAAAAGCCAAGTTTATTTAAGATTGAATTTTTCCTGCTGGGGTATAGGTGATCAGAACTGTGGAGAGTAATTCTGATGTTATGCCATGAATGCTTTGCTTTATCCCTACTGGAAATTCCTTTTAGAATCAAATTTCTTGTCACAGACTCCTTGGTCACAATTACCTTGTGTTTAGCCAAGACACCCATATCTTATATTGCTAACCTCTTTCTTTAATGAAAAATCTACATGGATAGAATATTCTTTCAATGAATATTTAGAAAATGTCTACTACTGTTGTCAGGTCTGTCACGCTGGAGCAGAGATTTCATTGTCTACCTAAGATTGTCTGTTAGCACATTTTGCGTAAAATATCTGTCTTTGTTCGTTTCCTGTTTTGAACATTTGCAATTCTGTCAAGTCCCATGTCACAGTCAGTCAAACTTTGCTGACTTTCAGCACTAACAATTCCTGTAGTCACGTACAATTCACACAAAGTGTTCATTAGTGAGAGCATAATGAGCCTTCTCTATTGTGTGGGACACTGTGTGACACACAGAAGATTAATAAACAGTGAATGATGAATAGTTGGAACAAAACTCAAACGAAGTATGGCAGGAGAAATGAGTGTTCCTTGGCTTTGACCTGTGCTGAGTACCTGTCTTCTAGGACAGTCAGAAGGGAAATAATTTTGTGAGTTTGGATGAATTATTTCAGGAGGTGAGACTGTTTCAACTTTACATGGAAAGCTTAAAATTTGATTTATGTCGCACTTCCATCAGTCATATTTTGCTCTAACCTTATGGATTTCAGCAAAGCTATTTCAGGTTTATTCTACTGTAAATGATGCCAGTGTCATGTTCTTAGCTTGAAATACAGAATTTTTATGCACTTCACAGATTAGTCTTTCTGGTCTAGGATAGAACTGTGATGTAACTTGCAAATACAAATGTCTGACAAATCAAAATCTCAAAAAGGAATGAGTTTTGCTGGCAGAGTTTTTGTCTTTTGTTCTCCCAAAGGGGTGATTAGTATAACATGCAAAATGGTTCCAATTAAACTTGGAAAAAAGAAAAATGCCAGCTTTTCAGAAGCTTTCTCCTGAGGACTCAGACCAATTCCAAGATTTATTAAGGTTTAGAAAGATTTCATTTGTGTCTGGTGGCTCAATAAATTCACAGCAAAACCACCTGTGAGCAAGCACAAACCTTGAATCTAAAAAACTCTAAAAGGTATGTAAAAATACAGGCTGGTGTCAGCTTGGATACACCCTGACCTGTACCTGCCTTGTGCATGCTGCTTTTTGTCTCCATCTGCCTGAACACCTGTGGGGCAAGGTGGAGCAGCATTCCAAACCCAGTGTCCAAGAATGCTGGGAAGGTGGTTGTCATTCCCCATCTGTGGTAAAGAATTACTGGGTTTGATTTTGAAGACTGGAGGAGAATTATCCTTGTGCAATCTCCCGGTGGGACAATGGCTTAGACTTGCGGCTTTGCCCGTGACCGGAGCAAACCAACCGGCAGTTTGCCATTCTTGCTGGCTTCTGGTTTGAGGTGGTGGTTTCATTCAAATCCACATCTTCTGAGCAGCACAGCCATTTCACATAAACTTCATAGAGCCAAGGAATCTGTTCAAACTCAATTCCTGTGAGCTAAATCCGATGTTTTACACATAAGCACCAGAAATATGCTCTGTGATGTCATCAGTGAAATGTCAGCTGGCAGATGTATTTTCCTCCCTCCCTCAGATACTGGAACATATAATGCATACAGACCATGGTGTGAGGACCACTGGCAACCTTAAAACTCATTTAATTACAACATGCCTAAGTGGCCTGCCTATCGTTCATGTCCTTTTATAGTACAGAGAAATGGTAAAAATCGTTTCAGCCTTACCTGGCTTACACCAGAAAGCTGTATGGTATCAATGACGTCTTTCCTGTGTGAGAAAATATTTCCTGGGTGAAATATTTTCATATTTAGCATTCTTTTCTCCAGCTGTAATTACATCACAGTAAATATTTATGAATGCATTTCAAAGTCTGTGTATACACAGAAAAACACACATACATAGATGAACACATAAACCAGGGTTTTAAGCTTTAGTTTTTGCATATTATAGTCAAAACAGGAAAAAGCCTAAGAAAAAATCCCTACTAAATTCTCTGGTCAGTTTGTAATGTTGTACTTTAAATATTTCCCTCTGACATCGAAGACTTCCAGAAATAATAGATAGCCCTAGTTTTCAAAACACTGGCTTATGTAGTGCTCACAAACAACAGTCTGTAAGCAAACTGGATGGAGAGTGAGGGGAAAATAGAATAAACCACAGGAACTTGGAGCTCTTTGTATTTGAAAAGTCAGTTTCTGGGAAAGACAAGGGCTGTGTTCCGAGCGAAGTTCCGAGCAACGCCTTCCTTCAGCACAAGTTATTGAGAATGTGCAGCACTACCCAGCCACTCCAAATGGGTCCACAGTGGGTAGCCATGATGTCACAGAGACACACGAAGATTAATGTTATGTGATTCCCAATTTTGCAAGAGGCTCTGTCAACAGGCTGAAAAAAAAAAATCCCCATAGCTCTGGGATGCATCATATTTGGGGTTTTTTGTTTGTTTGATTGATTGGGTGTTTTTAAGCAACCACTTAAATTATATCACTTCTGTGCCTTTTCTTTCCCACTTTCATATGGGCTTATACTAAGAAGTGCAGGAGTCATGGGAGTTGTAGGCTTCAGCTATGAGCCTTGAGTGCTACCCATGGTCATGTACCTTCTGATCTGTGGCTACAAAGGTTGAATCTCCTAGCATTTCCTGCTTTGCTTCTTAATAATATTTATATGCTGAATTCTTTCTTCACAGTCTAAACTCTTTCAGGTGAAAGCATTTCTTTCCTTATTGTCCAGTACTTAAAATGAGCTTTTGATACTAATTGTTATTACTTGGTGCTACTCTAGTGCTATAACCTAATGATAACAATAATAGAGCAACTTTGAAAGTGGAAGGTTGCTCTTTTTTATAACAAGGCACAAAGGACAAAGGTTTTAATGAAAAATTTTATTGTCGTACTTGACTTCCTATTTGAACAGTGGACATTTGGCCAGCTACTCAGAAGGAAGTTGGACATATCTTGTTTATAGTAAAGGACACCTTTTTCTTTTCTAAATTGATGCCCCTGTTGTATAGAAATACTGTTCGATATTCCAGGAAATCTAATTAAATAATACCCTTCAATGAAACAAAAAGAAAAGCAAAACCTTCATCTTCTACAGTGAAGATTGTGTGGCTGATAGAAGTGCTTTGTTAGTAGATAACAGCGCTGAGGACAAAGAGGTACTTGTTGCTTCCTTGGGTTCTCAAGGGACTATGGTGATAAAAATAATAACAAATCAATATACAGCTTATATTAAAAAGCACAGCAGAAATGAACAGTCTCACAAAAGGTGCATATCAGATTGGTGTACCTTAGTTACAGAGCTAACTCTGACAGGATATGGAGGAGCAAGATCAAAATGAAAGGAAGGTGAGCTTGTTCATGAGGAGGTGTCACAGTGAACACACCTGAAATCAAAATAACCAGCAGATAAAGTTCATTTCTCCCAGATGGCCATAATTCAGAAAAATATATGAATGAAAACTAAGACCAAAATGCTACAGAAAAGCAATGTAACTATTGGGAATAATGACTTAGTGGTAGTAACACAGGGTTGTGTTATTAAAGTTTCTTCATTTTCAAAGGTTTAGGCTGAAAGATGAACCTTTGTTTTCATGACATTCCTCTCTTTTGAATTCCTACGGGAGCCCATGTTGGAAGTTTAATTGAGTCAGACACTGCTAAACATTATATTCATCACCCATTTAATGCAGAACATCAATTTTCCTTATAAGTGATATTTGTGAAATAGTTCTTTAAAATTAAAACGTATGGTAAGGAGTTTACTTCATTGAGATCTAACAGAAAACAAAACTGTCCTGCAAAGCATCTGTGCCAAAATCTAAGAGGACTTCTCTGCTACACTCACACATCTGTGCAGAGTCCGTACCTGCCCCAGCTGAGAACATCTGGCAGTGTCCAGGCCCTCTGGTGCTCTCCTGATGGCCTGTTCTTGGGGCTGCTGTTCTTGGGGCCTTGCCTTGGTGGGAGGAGGGCCTCTTTGTGAAGGTGTGTGTATATATGAAAAAATCTAGTATTGCAAATATTTTTGCACCTGATATGGTTTCTGGAATCTGATCTGAGCAAGGCTGGGACTAGCAAATGGCCCAGCTGTGGGATTAGAGGGTGTGTGCTCAGGGCTGTGAGATTAAACACTGGGTGGAGGGCTGGTACCTCTGTTACTGGGAATACATTCCTGCTCTGCTGAGCCCAGCTCTGCCTCTCTGCAGAAGTGGAAAACTTAGTAGGAAAATCTGAGTGCAGTGCTGACATTAACAATGGCTTTGTGCAAGACATTGTTCAGCTTTCTCTAGTAGAAGCCACCTTTACCTGATTGCAGATTGGATGTACTTCTAGTAACATCAGTCTTTATTTTACGGGGAGAAGTTGTAATAAATCTGCTACACCTTAGACCCCAATTACAGGGGGTATCTGAAATTTTCAGCAATATGTATAAGTACGAGGTCTAAATTAAGAGAGATTAATTCCATCCACTACTTCCACTAACAGGTTTAAGGGCTTGACTTTGCATAGTAACAAGATTATAGAAATGCCTGAAGGACAATTCTTGTATAAAACCAAATGTCCCCAAGTGATTTCAAGTTGCAAAAAAATGTGCCTTTCATCTTATTATTAATTGTATAATTAATGCATCCTGTGTACTGATAATAATAATGCCATGTAATTAATTTTTAAGAATTAGAACCTTGCCTTTATCCGGTCTCATGGTCCACTTTCATGTTTATAGCTGAGAATATAAATCCTCTTATCTAATTATAACATGACTGGTTTCATTGTTCAAAAAGAACTGCTCTTTATTATTTATTATTTTATTGTGTTATATTTTACATTATTATATTAATTATATGCTTTTCTGTGTTCTTTAAAGAGACCAAAGACACAAAATTTTAAGACTTCTAAAGCTCATCAGTGCAATTTTTGTGCTGGTTTGGATAAGGTGCGATATTTCATTTGTTTTCTGTGTCTGTTTTTGTCTTCCATGATTACCCATTCTGTTTACAAAAAGGCTCAATTAGCATTTGAATAGTAAGCCAGAGAGCAGACAGGTTGAGAATTCTTATAAAACTAATTTGGCAGGCCTCTCATCCCCCCCACCTCTCTCTCCGAGCTCTTTCTTTCTCTCTAATCAAGCTGCAGTTATTAAAGCTAGAATAAAAGAACTGATTTTTCTATTACATTGATGCATGCTGAACAGTGCCTTGCTTTGCTTTTTCTTTCAGCTATGCTAATTGGACTCAAAGGAAATATTTAGTTTATAATAGCAAATGAAGAATTCATTAAATTCTAGCAAGGAAAAAAGTTAAGCAATGGAACTGGACATTATTTTTTTGAACACATCTCCCTTTTGAGGTACTTACCTTAATACTTATCAATAGCAAAAATATTATTTAATTTTTGAACCTAATTACTTTGGAAAAAGAAAAGTCAGAATCTGGGAAAGGAGGGAGAAATTTCTTTACAGTAATAGATATCTTGCAAAATCAAAAAATCTCAGTGGACATTTGACTTCAAGGCAGTTACACAGGAGCTCCTAAGGAAAAGAAAAATGTACTGCTGTGTCTCCAGCTTCTGTCTTACTGCCCCTAGGGTAAATCAGGAGTGACTGCATAGAAATCAAAAGGCTTCCATTGACAAGAAAAGTCTGCAAAGCCTGGAATCGCACAAGAACAATGTTTTACACTAGATTGCCAGAATTTTTGCCTCCGGTCATAGCTGAATGTCTCATAAGAATTGTCTTCCTCACATTCCAGACTCACATACAGTAAATCGGGGAAGGTGATTCAGTACCTTGTGATTCTATTGTTGATTTTGTGATTTGAAAATGGAAATAGAGATTCCTTATGTGAACTATTATTAAACTCAAGAGTCCTATGCTAGCCAAACCAAAAGCCCTCTCAATTATGAAGAAGCTCTGTCTAAAGCAAGCATTCTTAAGTCATGGTTTTAAGCAAAGTCTTGATTTTGTGCTAGTCTAGTGAAATCTAGAGGAACTGGAGTCTCTGAGGTTGGAAGTAGTTGTCATCTGCATATAAGGCGTTCCTTAGAACCTGATCCAATAAATGCCTGGGCACCTGGATAGACTCACTTAGGCTGGGACTACTTGTAAGTCAATGTTAAGCCCAAATTTAGGTTATTTGCTGAACCTAGGTTTTAAAATTGTTTGTGACTTCTAGGAATTGGCAGAAAGAGATTTGTGTGATTTGGATTTTTTTTCTTCCAAATATAGACAAGATAATTTCTAGGCAAATGGAAAGCTAAAAGTCTGCATTATCTTATAGTACCTGTATGTTGCTGTGCCATCACTGCTTCATTAGACTCAAACCTAAATTATAGGGGTGTCAGAGTACTCAGGATCATCTTCAAGCTCTGAAATCTCTGCTTGTTTCTGTGACTACAGAACTTAGCAGAGTATCCTCACTGATCTGGTGATTCATGAGTGCCTTACAGGCTACACATTTTGAAGCACTATTACAGACAATGTATTACCTGAGTCATGCCTGGATAAACTCCAGTTAACCTGTAATTCTCCCAAGAACTCCTCCCAAAGCAATTTTCATTCTGTGAAAACCTTAGTTTTGCTGACAGAACTTTCCAGTCCTGCCTGCCATCACTGCTGGGTTGTTGGAGTACAGGCAGGCAGTTTGTTGCTGGTAGAGGCAGATTTCCTTAAGCAGTGGAAAGCCTGAGCTGTACCAATTTTTAGCAAATTTGTGCCTTTGTGTCTATACAAGAGTGTAGACTAGACCTCAAACCTGCCTGTTCATGCTGAAGATGAAAGGTCAAATTTGACATCAGGCTGGTCTGGGTGCAGAGGTGTCTCCCACACAGGGATTACTGTCTTTGTACTAAGGAATATCAAGATCAACTCTTTGAGTAACGAATTGTAAAACTAAATGAACTGTACGCTACATTGCTTTGGAACCTCTAGTCTGGTGCAGAATCATTTATCTCCTTTTTTCGTTTTTTCTTTTTTCTTTTTTTTTTGACAGTGGATATTCCTTCCCTTCCAGCATTTCATTTATATGATCACAGTGTGTTCAGGCCCCAGCCTGGTTCTGGTCGCATTCAGGCAAAGGTGCTGCAGGTACTTAGCACTCAGGAAATTACATTTGCTTCTTTTTGGCAGCTAAATTGTAGGTACTCAAATCACGGTCACTGTCTCAGAAAAAGATTTAGTCTCTCATGTAGACACATCTCTTCTGATGAGTACAATTTGTCTCGTAATGTGTGAATGTCTCACAGAGGTTGAAGATAAGCTGGTATCCCCTTGCTTAGTCAGGAGAGTTTTTTCTAAGTGTTGAGATCTGAGACAGGCAGGTTTTTAAGTGGCTTGTGGAAGGTCTGTTTGATGGTTTGTGGTGTGGTTCAGAATCAAAGATCTCTGCAATCTGGAGAAGAAGCCTGGTTGTTAGCATGGCTGTATCAGCGCTTGGCAGCCGGAATCAATTAGATCTGAGCATTCTCACATTGCTGCTGTGAGAAGGGTAGGCCAAGGGGGAAAGGTCCCTACACGTGTGATGTACCTGTATGTGAGAACACTGCCACTCCCCCGATAGTCAGGCTCTTGTATTGTCAGTGCAGTCATCAGTGAGAGCATCTATTGCAGCAGAATTATTACTGTAGAGTGATTAAATTATTGCACTTGTGTTTGTGAATTCTCTAACAACCACTGCCTTGCTGGGGCTGGCACACACCCCATGATACTGTAATAACAATAAAAGATGGAAGCAGTTTGTAGAGAGCTGGCCTAAGCCACTGCTACTTAAAAAGCTTGGAGCTGAGGAAATTTTGACCCCGCATATTCGTTAGGCTTGTTTCTAACCTTTGCTTTGAACTTAGCTGCCTGTGAACTTCATTTCAGCAAACTCTGCTGTTTCAGGCCCTCAGTGGCAGCCTTACATTGGTTTCAGAAGTGTGAGTGCGGTGTCAGGGGTTGCATCACAGCCCACGTGGCATTTGACTCGGCTCGGGCTCATTTTACAGTCTGGAACTGCTGTGAACTGCAGCACACTGGTGCAATTTCTATGTTTCACTACCTAGAAAATAGTGCCTTTTCTGTTTTTTATGGGATGGGCTGCCCCTTGTAAGGAATGCATAATTTCGTCCTTTCCAACTCGAACACTGCTACGTTTTAATAGCAAACCAGAAAACAGATCAAAGCTTTAGTCGCTGTCTAAATGAAGGAGCAGGCAGACCCCAGCAATGATAAGGCAGATCAGACTGGGAACGTGCAAACAGGCTGCCAGAATGAGCACAGAAAGAAGCCCAGCTGCCTGAGAACGGGAGCGTGGCTCCCTCTTGCCGCTGTGACACGCCGGGGGTGGTCCCGGCTGCCCGGCCGGTGCCCGCGGTGTCCCGGCTGGCCCTCAGCCCTTCCCGCGGTGTCCCGGCTGGCCCTCAGCCCTTCCCGCGCTCTCCGGGAGCTCAGGGGCAGCCGGCCTCTGCCTTCCCTCCGCCGCGCTCGCTCAGCTTCCCCTTTGCTCTCATTTTCCGCCTCTCTGCGCTCCTCCTCTGACCCTTTCTCCCCTTCCCCGTGCCGCTTACTGCTCTCTAGCTTCCCTGCGGTCCCCTGGGCTCCCGGCACCTTCCAGCCCCGGCACGGCCGGGTCACACCCCGAGCTCTCGCCTCCCACACCGCTGCACCCTCTGCGGGGAGCGCGCCCCTCACTCCGCACACGCTGCAGCTCGGCACGGCAGCCGAGACCCGAAACAACCCGCTTTTCCTCAGAGGAAGATGCTGGACAGTGAACGAAATTAATAAGAAGGTCCAGCTGCAAATATGCCAAATCTTTCCCTCTCCTGCCTGCTAAAGTATGAGAGTCACTAAGAGCCGAAAAACACGGTGAAAATACTGGTAATTTTTTTAAAAATTAAGAATTTATATTTATTTTAAAGCACATAGTAGAAAACATTATATTATGAATAATTTGTATGTAGCATATATTCTGTATAATTACAGGGGTTATGTATAAAAATGGTTATATAGGTTGCGTATTTTTATGTTACATTTACAGGTAAAATGAAGGCTTTACAGAACTGGTCCCAGTCCAACATCATCTTTATTTAAATCAATATTTTTTAATGTTTAAACACCATTTTCTAACATGACAACATTTTATTTTTGCCCAGTTCAGGAGCAGGCAGCAGAAAACATGGATGTTTAATACAAATAGATTAATTTAGGATACACAGCTGGTCTGTCACTGCTGAAGGTAACAAGCTGCCTGCAAGAAGCACTGCAGCCTGTGTGAGCTTCAGCACAAGAAATAAAGCAACTTGTTTATGGCTGAAGTGTAGCTGTGTAATAAGGCCGCTGGTCTACCCTTTGGGATTGAGGTTGTGCACCCTTTTAAATCCGAGCAGGAAATTAATAAATCCACCTGCAAAACAGTTTTCAGCCATTGCACTCCGGGGAGGAGGTCAGTCCCATGGGACTGGATTTAAAGAAGTGTTTAGGAACCTACAAAATGTCTGCAGGGTTGTGAAATGTCTCTTAGCACCAAGAATAAGCATCCAAATGACCTTGAAAGGCTGGATGGGAGGAGATGTGCCCTTGTGGAAGGGCAGCTGGAAGCCAGCTGTCTGTGATGGCACTTGAGCACTGAAATTTGTCATAGACACCCAAACCTCTTCAGGCTATTTTTGAACGGTGGTTTTTTGCATTACATTGCAGGGAAAGTTGTTTTAAATAGATATATAATTATTCTGATTGCAATTTGCAATCCACTCCATTAAACAGCTTGAGCATGCAGACTCTCCCTACAGTTAGCAGAGATGCCACCAGCTGGTCTTCCTGTGCAGTAGGTGCAGTGCTGACTTCTTAAGCTGAAGAACTCATTTGTACTGCCTGGAATCCCTTGTAGGGTAACCACGATGACAATCAGCACATTCTGTGTTTCTCCAAAAATGCTTGCAGAAATTGATTACTTTTATTTATCATGTGAAAATGATCTCTGATTTTATTTAGCTGTTTCTTAAAAAGGGGCACGTTTGCACCGACAAAAACAACAAAACCAAAAAAACAAAGTGAAATCTTCCCGGATGTATTTTCATGAGTTTGTTCAGGATGAAAACAAGAGGTAGAATAATAATATAGCTAGAGAACAGATCCTCTGAAGACTTTATTTAGAATTCTGACCAAACTCTGGTTGGCAGCTGAAAATACTGCATCTAAAATCGAGGTCCGTTTTCTCATTAGCAGTCATTTCTTGCTGCTGTGCACACCCAAAAACTGGAAAAAAGTCTTGAAAATTCCTCCACTTCAAAACTGTGAAATTCTTTGCTTTATTTCTGCTCTCTTGAGTGCTAGAAGCAGCTGGAAAACTCATGACAGTTTGTGCTCATACAGGAATTTTTTACTGGTTTCAGTTCAATGAAGACCTTCATGAATTGCAATTTTGTTAAAAATCATGGCAGCCAGATTCAAATGCATCTACCATAAACAGCCTTTGAGGAGGGATGGAAAGCTACTTTCCATTATCAGCTGAAGTCTCTGTTTTTCATATTTAGTCCCATCTAATTATCATCTTGATGACAGTAGTTCCTTAGATCTGTCGTTAATTAACTTCAGCTTTTCAGGCTGAGTTGGACTTGGAGAGGGAGACTTACATTGTAAATATTCAGCCCAGATTTTTCACTCCTTTCTTTATTCAAATATAACAGAGAGAAACAACTACCGTCACTTCAGCTCAAACTAGGAACATACAATAAGGAGATGGTAAATTGAGGAAAAACATGGCATTCTTGTCCTTGTTAAGGTATAATGGGGAGGAGAAATCCTCTTGTAGTGGAGTTTTCAAGGTACAGACCAAACTGAAATGTAAGGGGGAAGTGTAGTCAAGTACATGCTGCAACAAGATCATCAAGATGAATTTTGCTGAACAATTCAAAATTGCTTTCAGTAGAAACCAGCTTTTCAAAATATAGGGTCACTTTCTGAAATGAAATACATGGAATTGGTGCTACACATATGAGGAAATGTGCTAAATTTAATAGTGAAACTTGGGTTTGTAAAGTTGTGCACATGCATGTACAAGTGACAGCTTTCACTGTGGCACTGACGTGTCATGCAGTGGTTCATTTGACTGTCACTGATTTAGGTGGAGCTAATTGCAGTTGTAACTTTAAACATGCGAAATCTTGACAGTGCTGTGAGCTCTGTAATTAAGTCCTAGAGTTTGTCTCAAAACTTTCATAAGAGATAGAAAGCACAATCCACAGCGTACAGAACTCCTTTACCAAGAACCACTGATAGAAGAAAACAAAAAATTTTATTCTTTAAGGAGAACGTGTGCTTTAGTTAAATCTGATTGCAAATAGAAGTTTTGTTTCCATCAAGTTTGCTTTAGCCTGGGAGGTTTTCTGATTGCTTGTACAAAAATGTTGATTAATGATCATCGTTTATAAATAAATGTTTTTTCCTGCAGTGCCAGTGGGAAAACTGCTAATATTTATTGCTTTCCAGCAAAAGGTTTTCAGCAGGCCTGTCAGCATAACTAAAAATGCTTTACAGTGTTAAGGAAGATTAAGCTGACAGCAAGCCATTTTCTGTTGTCACATGAACAACCTTACATGAGGTTTATTTATTGAGTCGAGTGAAAATTAATTACATATATCAAAGGGAAAAAAAAGTGTTGATTTAATTTGAAGATTTGTTTACCTTTATTTAAACAGCCTGAAAGCTCTTTTCAAGATTAAGTATTTTAATTAAGTGAATTAATAAATTAAAGTGATTCAGGGTCATTTTCTAAGCCAGAGTTGTTATAACTTCAAAATAAATATTATTAAAGTGTGCAATTAAGTGACAATTAATTATCAATCGCAAAGCTGACTGTATCACATAAATCTTAATATTGTTTGTTAAAGGGAAACACCATGAAATAGTACAGGCAGTCGTCATTATTTTAAAATTCGTGTTCTCTTGAAGTTTGTGAAGAGGAAAGGAGTTATTTTCAATTTTAATGCAGGCAGTGTTTCAGCTGCTCCTGCAAAAACTGGCAGATGGTAATTTATTAATATTCAATAGACTGTAATAGAAAAGATAAAAGCTAGTAAAAGTTTGTTATAGCAGCTTCTCCTCCAGCAAGAGGTATAAAGAGATGCTGGCATTTCATCACAAACATATAGGCAGGTTATGTATTATTGTTCTAAAGAAATTAGCGTTTCTGCCTTAGAGTGAGAAAACAAAATTACTTCTGGCTCTAATTCCTTCTTTTTCAGATAGAAATTCCCAGATGTACAGTCTGTATTGAATTTGTTTCTGAAATCTCCTACATCAGGATTCTGCATTTTAACATCCTTAAGTTGAGACAGTCCTACAGCTGGGAAAAATGTGGCACCTAGACTTGCCCTAGCATACAGGTGACACGAGCAGTAAAATCCAGGTAAAACCAGACAGTGTTTTCAGTGTCTGAGACATAAATCACATTCCCTCGCTCTGCCCAGACCACTGGACCTGAAATTCTTTCTTCAGCACTTTGAAAGCTGAGGAAGTGCATCAGGCTTCCCCTCCCCAGCCTATGCTGCATTTTGATGATTGTGGCACTCCCTTTTCCTAGGAGGAGAAAAATGGGAATTCTGAATCCCTTCAGGCAGAGCAAGGAACTGCACCAGGATTTCCCTTATCGTGGGTGGTTTTTATATAAAAATGAGAGGAGGGATGCCTGTAGGCATACACAAGGCAGATCCACGCTCAGCTGTAGGAGTTCCTCTCTTCCAAACAGGGCTTGTAGTAACACTTTCTGAATCCACAGTAGTGTGGTATTGACAGCTTCAGAACACAAGTAGAGATTTACCAGGCATTTTGGAGCAGGCTGTTTGCATTTTTTTTCCAAGTTTGTCTGTGGGTGACTCCTTGCTCAGTATTCAGATTGTCCTGAATCTCCTTTTGAGGAGCTGAGGAATGATGCCAAGCACTTTAAATAAAGAGCAGAGGAAGAGGTTTGGATTTCACTCTGGATGTCAGATACCTAAAAATCTGTACGTGATTTGATTCTCTCTTAGTAAATTAATATTATAAAAATTTTCTGCATCTGAGGTGTTGTGAGAGCACAGACAGTGAAAATTTGTAAGGTGTTCAAGTGCTGAAGTAATGGAGGCTGTAGGGGACCTGCAGACTGATGTATATTCTGAAAGAAATACTTAAAGGAGCCTGGGGATAACCCAGCTCCATTCAATCTCAAGAAGGAAAAAGAAATAAAAGCTGTAATACAAAGCTGTAAATAACAGAATTGCAATAGTCATATTCTTTTGTCCTCTGGGCTCTCCATATACTGGTACCATTGTTTGTTTATACAAGGCAGAGTTTTTGTCTTGCTGTCGAGTTTGATAGTATCTACTTCAGTAAACTTCACAAGCTACTCACTGAGCTAAGTATATGGTGAAGAGACAGAAAACAGGTCAACATGGAGTCAGCAACTATTTTACAGACCTCTAAGAAAGATGGGAGGAAAAAACTGGAAAAAAAAGGCAATTTAGAGAAAATTTAGCATAAAATATCCTGAGATGATACCGTCGATCTATGAAATGCATAGATAGCCTGAAATAGTGCTTCGGGTTATGCTGTTTATCAATGGTCATGTGCTAATTTTCCAGAGTGAAAAGCTAAACTTAGCCTTTTTTCACCCAGATGGATAATCAGAAATTCATCGTGCATTATTAAAGTTAGGAGGAGAAAGTACTGATAGAATTAGGTGCCTTGCAGTCTTTTAAATCAGAATTGGCTTACATGTGAATTTCATATAAATTACATACAAATCAACTGTCAGGAATGATTTTTTTTCATGAATACAGTTTCAAGTCTTATTCAGCTGCCAACACCCCCAGGTTCCATGACCCCAGCCTTCATCTTTCCAAGGCTGGCTGGCTGTGACTTCTTCTACCCTCTCTCCTGCCAGGTACCCTACCTTCCTCTTACCTCCATAGGATCCCCAACTGTTTGAGATAGGAAAGTTTTTTGCTTTGCTCAGTCAGAAGAGGGGAGGGAAAGATCTGTTTCAATTTATTATCAAGAGTGTGAGTTCACTATTTTTGCACCAGAGTGTAAACTCTCCCAGAGGCAGTCTCTCACTCTTGTCTCTTCTTCTGTGCAAAAATTAACCATTCTGTAGTTTGCCATGATAATAATCTCTTGACCTTTAATTATGTTCATGATATTCATTCATATTAGAGGAGTTTTGGAGAATGAAAATTTTAATGCCTGTCATGCTACAAGAGTATGAGACACCTTTGCACATTAACATTTAAAAGAATGGTTGCTCTGTTCTTCCCAAGTCCAGTACAGTTTGTACTGCCTTCATTTTGATTAAATAAAAGGCCAGTAGCTGAACAGTATCTGTCCTGGCAGTGATTTGGTTTGCACCGTGGCTGGTGTTCCTGCTCTCTGCAGTGTGCTTTTCTCATCTTGTTTAATCGCAATTGCTGATGAGCTTCAAGTACATAGAAGTAAAAACAATCTGAACAAACATTCCAGGAATCTCTTTACCCGTTGTTTCCTTTTTCCTGAATGTAGATATTTCCAAGTCAGAGAGATTAACGCTGTTATCTACAGTGTATTTTAACCCTCTGACTGGAACGCTGTATTTTGTAACTGGTGGGAGAGGCGGAAGAACAGGGTAGAGCTCAGAGGTTTCCATGGTAAATACAAACAGTACTTGATTTCAAAACAGTGTGTGTATGAGGAATATGGGGAAGTGTGAGGAAAGGAATATTTTTTACTAATTTTTTCAACTGTATTGATAATCAAAAGCTAGAGATTGCAGTGTGGAGCAGAGAGACTACAGATCAAAGGAGAGTGATATGGTGAAAACAATCCACTGGGAGAATTTTAGAGAAAAGCCAGTGATATTTTAGCATAAGATTTGTACTTTGGCCTTCAGAACAGGGGTACAACATAGAATTCTGCAGAGGGAAGGGTGAACAATCACTTTTAGGTTTGCCCTTTTGCAATACACCAAGCTCCCCTTTTAATATAAATTCATAATGGGAACTTCTCTTAGCTACTATTATATAAAGATTTGCAAAGACAAATGAGACAGGAAATTAAAGGATTGAAAAGAAAGCCAAGGTAAGTTACTTACTGAATTCATATTGGAGAGAAGAATAAGAGGCAAACGGGCAAAGAAGGGTGCTTTCCAACTTCTGCAGTGCTATCACAAACTTATTACTTTGCAGAGATAATAGAGTAATCTCATTTTCCTCTGGGATATTTTCTGGTGTTCAGTTTAGAATAGTTCTGTGATAACAAATTCCACCTCTGCTTACGATTTAGTTCATGAGAAAAGGACAGAGTCACAGTCTAATTAAAGAAAGGTTGCTGCAAGTACACATCTGTATAGGTGAAGATGTCTTCCAACAGGAACATTTTCCAAACAGCATTTTGTGCTCGTAGAGTGAACTTCCATAAAAGCTTTTAAGAAATTAGTACTCATGTGCATCCTTCAGGGGGGAAGTGTGGTGTCTAATGGTAACTGATATAATATTGAGAGTGTAAACTACTTCATGCATCCCTTCAAAGAGTTGGATGAGAGGAACCACCAGGCATTTTTCCACAATTGGCCAAGCATTAATCTCTTTAACTGATATTGCCATCCATAATATAAGCTGAGGACATGTGTTTTGTGATATGAAATAGTAATTCATTAATAGCCAGACAAACAACTCATTTAACATAGTCATGCAGCAAATATCAGTAGAGTATTATTTCAGCGTTATAAAGCTTCTGTAAGTTACCACAGCATGTATAAATTCAGAAAGATCAAGATAAGATATCAAAATCCAAGTGTTTAAAATTCCCTTTTTAAATGTGAACTTGGAAATAAAATTATTTTTGAATTTATTTTTATCCCCTAAAAGGTTGTAAGCATATATTTTTTTCCTGAATTTTTATCCGGAGAATTATATGTGAGTTTTTAACTGTGCTCAAGTCTGCTGAACATCTGTTAACATTTAAACCAGATAAGATATGTGAGAATCTTCAAGAAAAGCAAAAGCAAACCAAACACAGAAAGACTTTCTTTTTTCTCCCATAACATAGGGGCTATTTTTTATGCCTTCTCTGCTCTTTTACGTGTCAGCATATACGCATCAAAATAGGATAAATAAAATGTTATTGTGCCTATAGTGAGAGATGTTTTCATGTCAGAAACCACAGCTGTCATACCCTCTTCTTAGGCTTACTCTAGTTAGCACACTCTGGGACTTTCCAAGGTGACATCACAAGCTTTTTAAATAGAGAATTAAAAAAGGTGTCATCGTGTAAAATATTTCTCTGTCTGAGCACAAATGTGTAATCTTTGTACAGTCCCTTGGAAAATAATCCATTTTCTCTCAGAGGGTATATCTATAATTTAAAATAATGTGCACAAGTTCAAGCAATATTTTACTGTTTCCCTTGCTGTGCTAAAATCAGAAGTTTTGGCATTGTTACCTTAAAAGCAAAGGTAAATCACAGACTATTTTAATAGCTTGTCTGCATTTATGTGGATGTTCATCATTTGTATGCATACATGCACATCTCAAAAGTAAAATGCCCCTTGTGGAAGAAATTTAGTATAAGGACATCAGTATGGTTTATTCTGTGTACTATATAGAGTGTGATGTCATAAATAAACTGTTTAAAGGATTTTTAATATTGTTACTGGAAAGCATGCAAAAGGCTGGTTGCTAAAGGAGATGGATTCTAGGAAGTCCTAGTTTATTGTGTGGCTTGTTCTTCTGACCTAGAATGAGAATGAAAGAGATCAACAGTCAGTTCAATGTAAGTGGTTTCCTTCAATTTTTCTGTTTAAAAATAATGAAGTGCTCACTAGGCTTGGACATGTCACAGGGTAATACCTCACTACAATGAATTGTAAAAAGTAGTAATTCAATGTGAGCTGTAATTACTGTGTTCTGCAGTAGGATTAGCACTCACAGTGTGATATAAAATAGATTTATCTACACATACAGCATGTCTGCAAAGTGCTTGCCAAGGTAGGTTTTTAAATGAATACTGTCCTTGCTCAGAAGTACGGGAAGTCACAACTGGTTGAGGCTCTTCTAAGACAGAGAGGTTCCTTTGGCTGAGTATTCTCATGTTTTGTTGTTTTCCTTCTCTAGAAATTCTCACTCTTATGGAGAGTTTTGGACTATTTCCTTCTTTGGAAACTCAGTAGTTAAGGAGTTCTTTCTTGGGGACAGACTGTATCAGTCTCTGAAAGTGTGTGGGTCCTGGTAAAGTACCAGGCCTTCAGCTGGTTCGGTTCACTGCTCTGAGGTGTCTGTGTACGAATAGCACAATTCTGCAGTGTGAGATTAATAACCTCGGTTTTATGGATCCTCTAATGCATCTGATGTGCAGTTCCCTAGGATTCAGTCACGTTCTTTTCTGACAGCACGATGTACTTTGTACTCTTGATTCCACCATGTTTACCTTCTCTTCCTCAAGGACCTCTCCTTGGTTAGTGCAAGTCCCAAAAAACTTGGAAGCTTCCTTGAGGATCTCTGCAAGTTAAAGAGTTTCATTTCCACAGCTGCACCTTCCCTGACAGGCTTCACGGGACAACTGCCTATAGAGTATTTCTTCTTCTTTCTTTATATGTGCCTTTTAAAAAATGTTATTCAAATACTAAGGAAGTCCTCAATCTGTGCCAGTTCTCTTTTGTTTGCTGAAAGGCTCTATGAGTTTATTCTCTTTTCTTCCTCCATTACCCATTATCTGCAAACAAGAAGAAATTGCACTCAATGCTTTCTCTTTAACTACCACTGTAATGAATATACCACCGACCCAAACCACACATTTTTGAAGAACTGGGGTCATAGAAAAATCAGAACTATCCTTTTCTCTTTCTCTTCCTTGTTACTGAATCAAGAGGAAATAGCAAGGTGCATCTAGCAATATGGATTGGGGAAAAAAGTCTACAAAAATCTCTCTGAAATGCAGAAAAAAAGACTGAACTTTTTATGTATTGTCAAAGGTACTTTAGGAAAGTTTGATGGCCCTTTTACAATTCATATTGTAAAAAATTCCTTGATCAATAATTTACAAACAACTGTTACTGTAGGAGTTCTCATTTATGCAGTTTTTTAACCTTACACTTCAACAAATTCATCGTGATTTTGTGGCAATGAACTAAAATCAAAGATAAAAGATCAGTCGCATTTACTGTAGAACTGAAAGTTTCTGTATTAGGAGCACTGGCTGGACTTGACTAGACCACCTCCAGAAGGGGATCTCTTCTGAAATAAGATGAAAAGTCAGACTACTTGCTCTTTCATGTGTCAAAGGGGGGTAAAATTCTAGTGAACTGTGCAGTAACTGTCTATTCCCTACTGTGTACCAAGATTAAAATATCATTTTGACTGTGATCGTTACCAATCTGAAACTTCAATAGTTGTTCCTTAGAACTGAAGATGCATTCATCTCTCATGCCACACAACATCCATCTCTTTTTCTGTGCTACTTTTAAATAGATCACTTGTGAAACCTGATGGGAGAAAAGTGTGTATTGGTTTGGATAAAATTGTATTTTACATGTCTCTAAAAAACATTTGCAAGAAATTCAGGTTTGTGAAGGAAGAAAAATTATAGGCCGTTGATGAAGAAGCATTTTTGCAGCTTCTGTAAATATTTAATGTAACACAGGAAGAGAAAGGAGGAATAGTTAAAGAGGTGGAGGTAATCCACAAGTTATGCTGTTCAGATTTAGTAGATTTAATTAAAAATGATACACAAAAGACAGAATGTTTTTCCTCTATGAACACAACAGTACTGGGCCGGATTTTAATGTACTCAGGTATTCACACTGTTGGGGTAAAAAGGTGGTTGGTCACTGCTGCTTGGTTGCATATTGGCAACTTTGTACACTAACTAGTTGGGTCAAAATAGGTATGCAACGAAAGTGCAAAGCAAGAGAAAATAATCCTCTTCTTTCTTAAAAATGAAATTTCCCAATAATTCCATTTAATATGGAGCATAAGCATTGTTTAGTGTATTTGTCTAAATAAGTGAATTTTCTGAAATGCCTTTTCATATTTTAGAGAGGCATTTGCACAATTAAAAATAGGAGAGGAGATAAGGTCATTGTTATGATATCCAACAAAGGATATCCCACCAATACCTGAGCTGAACTCCTCTAATCAGGGCTACGGGGGTTAATCAGCAGGCATTGTAAACCAATGCCATCTTTAGTGTTTGTAATTTCTGTTTAGAGGATAACACCATTCCTTACAAATTGAATATGTCTTTTTTTTATTCACACTATTTTTTTTAAATGTCACTGAAATTATCTCAGAGGAGCAGATCTGACAGGTCAATCACTGCAGATGGTAAGTGCTTTGTTAATTATACAGAAATTTAGAAACAATTGTAGAATGTCTTGCCTCAGGAGGAATTTCTCTCTTGCTCTGTTTGAGAGTAGATTTCCTCTACTGAATTAATTTTGTGGTTTTGTGCAGATAACAATCTCTCTGCTGCTTTGTAAGAATGAATCCTTGCTCCTTGTTCAAATATGCAACTGTAAATAAGCAGTGGATATTGCAAATAAACAATGCTCCTCTTTAAATAATGCAACGTGTGTAATTAGGACAGTGCAATTACAACTGTATACAGCTCTCAGTGTAACAATTAGTTTTTTTGGTAAAATGTAATTTGTTCCAATGTAAATGTTTTCCCTTAATTCAGAAGATTCCCTCGAGTTGTTGCAATAACAAGCCTATTTCTACAAATATATGCAGTTGCACTGTACGTTCCAATACACAAATCAAAGAGGACAGCTACATTACAATAAGCTACGGGAATTACAAAGTCAGAACAAAATGATATCAATCCTATTTTCTGAGGGGAAAATATGCCCAAATATCCTCTTTCCATTTCTGTTTTAATCCCAGAGATGTCAAATGCTCTTTCCAGTTTGATTTGAATTTACTTGGAAAAACGAGAAACATTTCCTTGTGTTATGCTGCTACTGCTACCCTGCCCTCCTGGTGATGATGTCTGACCACTTTTCAGCCTTTCCACTGCTTATTCCTGTAGATAAAGAAGTGCTATTATTGCCATTTTGCAGAGGAGTAACTGAGTCTCAAGACCCAGAGAAGAGCAAGAGAGCAAGAGAAATCTGCTTTAGATTTCATCAGAAGTTTGTAGGGAAACAGGATTTCAAATCCAGCCCTGTTCTCTTCCCACCAGTATCCCCCACGCGCTCAGAGCACGAGGGCAGCAAAGTGCCTGTGCAGTTCTCGCTCGCAGCACAACCACTGCCCCATCCAGCTCCCTTCATCCAGTTCCACACAATCCCTCCTTCTCCTGCTCACCAGTTCACACTCATTTCCATAACGCTGCTCTTTTAAAAATCTGTACTTCCCCCTCGGCAGTAAGAAAAGCATTTGGAGCATCTGTGTGTGCATCACTCACCACACCAGGAAGTCAAATTTTTAATGTGTCACAGTTTTGTGTTTGCCGGTAACTTTGCATGGCTCAAGTTAAACAAAGGGTGGAGCTTTTGTGGCAATAAGCACAATATGCTACCAGTGCAAAACCAGGCAGTTTTAGGTCAGCTGAATTGCTACTCCTGAAAGTGTCTGGGAGTTACAAGAGACAGAATGAATGTAATTACTCAGTACAGATGGGTGGGAGTGCTCAACATGTTCTATGAAAAGTGAATTGTCTGAACTTGATTTTAGTATTGGCATTTCATCCTCTTTGTACCAAAGTTTGCAAAATTTTGGTGTTTTTTCTTGCCGAACTACGCTGTTGTCATTTTGGAGGCTGTAAGTTATTTAATCTAAGCCTGGGCCTGCAGTTTCCCGTTGTCAATATTGCAGAGCACTCAGTGAACAATTGATAAAACCCCACACAACAGTAGTAATGTGCAATGATTATAGGGCAAGGGGCTGCAATAAGCATTGTCTGCTCTGGTTAAGTCATAGCTAATGAAATATCACAGCTGATTAAACGGGCAATGAGAGCAGTTCCCTATAAACAGCCTCCATTTTCTCATTGGATCTTCACCTCTCTTTCTTAAAAAGCAAGATTTAAGCAAGACAAACAGAAATGCTCTTTTGATTATAAATCACACTAGAAATCATATTTTATGCGTCTAGAAAGTTCTAGAAAGACTTTGTCTTATTTATATGTACCTCACTACATTTCTTTCCCTGCATTCTAATAAGATAAAGAGGATGAAGAAAACACAGGGAAAAAAGTACGAGAGTCTCTCCTAGTGCAGTGAAACTGAATTGATATTTACATTCATCCTTCTCAGGCCTCTTCTTGAATAACAGTAATGGTGATCAGAGAAGAGAAGATCTTTGAGCTCTGTGCTTTCAAACTGCTCAGTAATCACTATAATTCAGCAGAAAATAGGAACAAAACTACCCCAACAAACACCACAATCATTGCGCTCTGAATGAAAGGGGCTCTCACCAAATAAAGCTGAAGCAAGGTAAAGATTGCTCTATTACACAGTATGTCAATGTTAAATACAGGTCTAAATCTATTCAAAAATTTAGAACAGTCAGCCCCCAAACTAAAAATGAGTAGAGAGGCTGCTTTGTTAAGTGAATAACCTGGTCCAGAGCCTGCTGTGGCATCACCACCAGTGACAGCAGTGTGTGTTTCTGCATCGGCGTGTTTCAGCCTTGACACTGCTAACTATGGTACTAAGGTGGTGTTTGATTTAATTAAATGCCACTCCAAAGAAGACCCTTGTACCTACAGCACGTGTACCTGGAGGAGCTTCTGGTTCTTACTCCTCAGCAGCTTGGTATTTTTGTGTTTATGCATGGAAATGAAACTGCTTTCAGACACGAAGCTGAACGGTAGCCAGGTGCTTTATAACTGTGTTAGCCTGAAGCTCTCATGAGAAATATTTTTTCCTGGAAAATAAATTATAACACGGCTAAGTGGTGCCTGACAAAGCTAAACAGGAGCCATGCTGCTCTATTGCAAATTCATCTGCAGTCTCTTGGTAGAAAGACAAATAAAAGCACTTCATCAAAATCAGTCAGGGAAGCACAGGAATGCTCATCAGAGACCACTAAACTCTAAATACCAATCAATTTCACCAACTTTTTTGTCAAACTTGCAAGTCCCCTCAAGCACTGTCGTGTAGAGCTGCCAGAAGATGCTGCATGAAATGTGGGAACAGAGCAGGAGAGCAATGGCTGAAAGCCCCTCTCTGACATTAGTAATTAGTGCATGTGCTTATGATCAGCACGGGCCAGCATTTATTGAAGTCAGTAGGTGGGGCTTGGCTGACATTAAGGTTTTGAAACCAGGCCTAGGGGCTCAGAAACCTTATGGTACATTTGAGAATTGGGCTCACCATTTCTTTTTACTGTATCGGCTATTTTCCAGTGACCTGGGCCTGTCCCAGTGGCCAGCAGGCATTTTTGTTGCAAACATCATGCGTGCAGACAGCAGCCTTTAGACTGCCCTTGAATTCAAAGTCGATGAAATATAAGATATTGAGGGATTTCTGTCGAGGAATTTGCACTGAGACTTTTTCCTGCACAAAGAGATCCCAGAATTTTTTTACAGTCGATGGGACATTAAATGTTATGACAGTGTTAAGTCCCACTCCCTGCTACCTTTGTCCTCACCATTCTTCTCTGTCAAATGCAAAAGTAGTTCTGAGAAAAGAAAAAATTAAAATGTAACCTCCTCACCCATTTCTCTAAGCTGTGGTTATGTCCTCACTGTTTTAATGTTCACATTTGTCATGTCAGAAATATATTTTAAAGTTTTGTTTAAACAATGTCAGGTCCTGTAAACACAGCATAATGGACAGAGAACAAAATAGCTTCTCTACTGCAGCCCTCACCCACTTCATGTCTGTCTGTGCCAGGTTCAACCATTGTTTGCGTGTGCTTATGATCAAATAGCCCATCAAATGGGCTGTGAAGCAGAGTACAGTGCAACACAAGTATGCGGTGATTAGGTCTAACTTGACTCTGAATTATTTTTAAAATAATCCAGCCCCTCCTGGGCTGTCTTCCACCTCCCACAATACCCTACTGAGTGTCCTTTTACTGTCAAGCCTTTTTCTCTGGGATTCATTCCTTTACCTCCAGGTTTTTGCTGTCTCAAACAATCTCTGCCACCTTTTTTCTGTATTATTATTCAGGTATTTCTCCCTTCTTCATTTCATGGTTTCTTTACATTTCCCATCCAAAAGAAGACCTTCTTTTTTACCTCCTTCCAGCTCCCCTGTTTTCTGGAATTATGGATCAACCCGAGCTCCACATTTGCCTTCTGGGACAAATCTTAACTCTAGGCTTCTTGGAACAAATCAGATTTTATTTTTGGATACAGTTTGCTCAGAAAAAACAAGACCGAGTCAACAGAGGTTTCCAGCTATTACTGCTGAATTCTGAGTCTTCAGTCTCAAGGCTGTCTGCATTGTTCTTTGAATATCATGTAGAGCAAATTTTGTAAGAGGCTTGTGGTTTCTGTATGTCAGCTGAATTGTGAAAAGGTGAGGGAAGCAGGAGAGGAGAAGGTTGTCTTAAGCATTGAAATACTCACCTGCAGCGCTCTGTAGCCCACAATTCCTGTATACACTTTTAAATGCTGGGCATGAGGAGAGATGTAACTTATTTATTTATGTACACGCTTTGGTAAGAAAAGCAATACAAAAGCAGTCACCACTGCAAAATAAGAGTGCTTCTGTTTTGCTGGACTTACAAAAGGGAAAGTGCTTGGATCGATGTTCTGCTATTGTATAATCAACAATGCATCACAATTCTGTATTGTTTTCTATAAAAATTCTCCATTGCAGTTGACCATAAAATTACAGGAAAAGATACTTACATTTTCTGTCACTTCTAAATGATAAAAACAACATGTAACCTCATCTTAGAAACAAAGCCTTAGCAGATGGAATAGAAGATTTGATGATAAGCTCTAATGACTTTAGTCCTTTGAATCCTACTTCAGGTGAGGGTAGTGAGTCACCTGGGGCTGAATTCTCAGCAGTAAAGAAGTAGAGGAAAACAAATCAGGAGTTTTCCTGCAGAGCAGTGGTCTAATCACATCTGACACCAATTAGCATCCTTGCTGATAGTCCCTATTAGGACATAGTTGAAGTCTGAATTGCATGTCTCAACAGTGCAGTGGTCATTTTGCTGAGCAAAATTGAAATGACCGTAAAGCCAAGGATGAAGAAAACATCTTCAAGAACATCAGCTTCAAAACTGTCCCTGAAATGGGCCTGTCCTTTTTTCTGTCACCATACTTTCAGCTGAAACACCACCAGCTCGGCTTCCTCCATTGTCAGCAGTGAGTAATTTTTAGAGAAGATGTGAAGTGTGAATCCACATCATTCACAATTGAACTCAGCATCAAGTGTTCTTGCCAGGGTTAGTCATTGCAAAAGGAAGAACACCTTGTAGCTCACTAAGCATTTCCACCTTATTTTGCTGGTTATATAAGCTACCCGAAGTATCCTTGCAGAAAAGATCCATGATTTAAAAAATGTGTTTAACTGGCAAAAACATGTATTAAATTCCTATAAATTTCACAGATATTGTGGAAGTCACAGGACTTATGATGAAGGGGGGTAAGGGAGAAGAAGTTACTCTTATTATATTTTCACCATCTAAAAATGTTTTGCTGTGTATTTTCAGTTTCCTAGAATTCACCAGGCAAAAACTGCTATGTTAACAAAGACCTACCGGACCTTTTCCAAGTGTAGCTGACTTAAAACCCAAGAATTTCTTGGCCTGTTTTACCTTCTCAGGTCTTAAAACATATCTATGCACTGAAATTGTGTCAAGAGACACATATTGCTTAATTACAGAGAAGCATTTTGACAAAAAATGCATTTCCCATGCCTTCTTCAGTTAATTGTTCCTGCCAATTCTCCACTACCATCTGTCATCAACTCCCATTTTTCTCTTCAGCTGAAATATGAGTGTAATACTGATTCCAAAATATCATAATAGAGTCTGTGTTCCCTTTGTACTGCATTTTCCTGAAGATAACTGCAGAGGATTGCAAATCCTGTTCAAGATTGCCAGTAGGTTTGTCAGTCTTCAGAGTCAAGAAGAAAAGCTCATATGCTAGAATGACTCATGACAACCTCATCTTTGATCACTGGGACAGTTTTCAAATTATGTATGTCCCCTCCAGTCCCAGGGCATTTTCAGATCTCCTGTTTTTCAGCTGGATTTTGAAGCTCAAATAATTTTGTTCCTGGCCCAGGCATCATCAAATGTGGGAGAAGGTCATTCTTCTCTTTGTCTCAATTTTCTCTTGATAAGGGTATTTTCTTAGTGGTTTTTGGTCACTTAATTTTTTAAACAATGAGCCAGAAACAAATGCTGGTGGGTAACGAGCTTAAAATTCAGCATACTTTCTGTAGAAATAAAAATGATATAGTTCATATAAGTTCATCTGTTCTTACTAGGATTGTTTTTCCCATCTTACTTGACATGAAACCTGTAATTTCTTTGCTATATGGATTGGCTTGGGAGTAAGTAGGAGCTCCACTTGTACCTTGGCTCTCTGTGGGGGACACATCAGGCACAAGCACACCTGGATCTCTTGGCCTGTCTCAGCCGATCAGAGATAACTAAATGAAAATGTCAGCTTAAAAGAAATGAGTGGCACATTGAAAACACAGCCCAGGTCCATCTGGGACATGATTTTGAAATGTAGCCAATCAGAAATGACTGAAGTTTGTTCCTGCTTGCTGACTGCAGGCAGTCTTCAGGGAAATAAGTCACATCTAGTCTTTCAATTAGTAGGACAAACTGTGCAGGTGTCACACCGAACAAATTCAGCCACATTTCAGAAGAGGTCAGTAGAGTAAAAGAAATCAGTATGTCAATGGTTTAGCAGAATACCCAGGGACTTTTCTGTAAGGTGTGGTTGCACCAGAGGAGCGAGTTCTCCCTGGAATCACTAAGATGGCTTTTCTAGGGAAAAGTGTCCTCACCGGAGGCTGAATCTCTCCAGCCATTCATGACATGCACTGTGACTGCAACAGAGCAAAAAAGTACAGTTTTAAGCTTTTTCATCCCCAGAATGTCCAAACTCACGGGTGTGGGAACGGGCAGCTCAGACAGCGGCCTGTTGCCATCCCAGGCTGCAGCAGCGGAACGCGCCGGGGCCGGGGGATGTGTGGGTTTGCCTGCTAACGAGCACGCCCAGGCTCTGCTGGCTATGAGGGCAAATTCTGGCTGTTGTTAAGATAGATTTGAAGTGAAACTGATGCATAGAAATGAAATGATTGATATCTTATTTTTCTGAGCGTAGCAGTGTGAACATTTGCTGTAAATTATATTTGTTACAGACCCAGAATCTTTTGGCAGTGACTCTGAGTTTGGATGGACTGGCTAAACAACTTGTTAAACAAATGGGTTTCAGTCTGCATTTTGCAAATTATTTTGATTATACAGTGTCGTTTGCATGATTAATGAGTTGCAGAGTTTTATTATTTCTGTTATCTGACTGGACTTATTTATTCACGGAAATAAGTAACTTATTCCATCAATACTATTAGATTTGAATGTAGTCTGTAGTATTATTATCTTGTTTTCTAGACAGAGCTGTACATTTCTACTTGCAAAGGTACCATGTTGTATTCATTGATTCAGCCAAATTATTCCGTACAAGTACTGTTGAAAATTTAGTTGCTAATCAATGCTAACTTGGATAAAATGCAAATTTTGGAACAGATATACATGTACATATGTGCTCACACACCCCTTCCTGTCCTTAGATACCGAATGTAATTAGTAAATCAAGCTGCTGACATATCACTATTCTCAAAAAATATGAATTTCCATATAACGAGGCAGCAGCAAGTCAATGATAAAGCCTGGTTTTTATTTTCATCTTCTCTGAAGTTTGCAATGAAATAGCAAAGATCCTATAAAACTATAGAAACTGATGATATCTATTGCAATAATATAGCTGCAAAATATTTCAGGTAAACTGAAGGCATCAAAGGAAAAAAATATTCCAAATATGCTGCAGCAAATATGTGCATTAAGTGAAGGAAAATTCCTGGAATTGAGTTTTGTTAAAAAAGAGCTAAATTAGTTTCTTTGCTTCTAAGAAGAGTTTTTCTACCTGTCATGTGTAATCTGTGTCATTCTATTTGAGTGATTCTTGGGGCTGCAGCAAAGGAGTCTGCCTGCCACATCTTACTTGAAGCAGCAGCAGCAGCAGTAATGCTTTCCTTGCTCCTGGCCCATCTGATCTTTGTACTGGTCACTGCCTGCATATCACAAAGGCAAAATGGGCCGTGTATTTATCCTTCAGATGCTGAGGCTCATAGTCCAATGGAGCTTAGGGTCTGTGCTCTAAACCACACACTTGAGGTGCCAGAATAAGGAGCTGCATGACGTGGTAACCCCCAGCAGTGGGCTGCAGTAACCTCTGCAGTTGTCCTGGGAGGATTCAGAAGATCTGACTCATATAAAGCTGTAGTTTTCAAGTCATCTATCAGTGACCTGCTAGATTCCATGTGTGGACTTTTATCTCTTGGTCATTTGGTGTAAAGATGAGCTGAAAGGAGGGTTAGGTTCTATTTCATGTAGGGATGACAAGATACGCTTTTCTTTCTGTGTTCATGATTTGCTTCATGTTTGTAATAAATCTAGTGGGTTGGGAGCATCGCTTTGTCCTACTACAAGCTGGAAAGAAAATGTAAGAAAGAGTCATGTGCTACTAGAGAAGAGACCTGGGTCAGGTCTGCAACTAACTGCTGTGATAAGCCAAGGAGCACACATCAAATTTCACATAACAGCCTTGACAACAGGGATCACACCCTAATTAGTGGGGTTAAGGGGAGAATCAAAAGGAGGAGATCGTATGTGTCAAGGATTCTTTATTTGAATACAAACAGAATTGTGCTTCTCTCTGGCATGTTTCTAAATCGAAAGTGTCGAGATGGTATGTGTCAAGGATTCTTTATTTGAATACAAACAGAATTGTGCTTCTCTCTGGCATGTTTCTAAATCGAAATTGTGCTGCATGATGTTAATATCCTGCCCAAGCCTAAGCTGGGGGTGAATCAGTCACTGGGTGGGTCTCTGCACTATAGGGAAGCCAGAGCCAACGCCCCACACCCCTCAGTAGTGAGTATCAGGAACAGAAATCTGTGAGTGTTTCAAAATCTCTGGGTGCGTCATCTTTCAATTTCTCCCATTGATGTTTGAATCACAGATCCCAGAACAAGCATTGCATAGCAGTGTCACAGTAGCAAATTTTCAGCAGCTATTCCAAGTGGGCCAGGTCAGGACTGAAGGGTTTAAGTATGAAAGTCTCCATGCAGCACCTACTATGTCATTGTTTGATACCAAAATGGGTGTGAAATATACAATACAAATAAGGGAAGGAATGAGACAGGAAGGAATGATGTGACTTTATTGTTACTAAGGGGAAATATCAATACCAAGATTTGCCTAGTAAGTTTATCCTGACACTGATGTGCATGTGAGGGTACACGGGAAAATATATATGGGAGGCAAAGTGTAAATGGATTGAAAAAAAGGAAGGAAGGAACAATGTGGCTGTTAAGAAAGTGACAGGAGTCAGGAGGAAAATTAAAATAAGGGAATAAAGTGGGAGATACAAAACAAACAGTACTGTATTAACAGTATGCTGAGGCCATCACAGTCATTACTGCAGTATCTTCACAATTTTTTGTGATGCAGTGGAAATACTTTCTCATTCTACAGGACTGGATCTGATACATAAACAGATTAAATGATTTGAAGAAGGTCAATGGCAGAGCTGGCATTCCTGACTAATATTAAGATGCTGAAACTCCAAACCCTACATTCAAATGTGTGAGCTGGTAAATTCAAAAAGGAAGAGCATGTAAATTATTGTTTATTTTACTGTCCTCTCTGATTTGGGCCTTGGATGTTTCAGACTGTGTATCAATACTCTTAGATATCCGCAAAGGAAGATCAATAATTTTTTTTAGTTCTACATGTCTTGTATAACTTAACTAAGTTGAGATCACATTTAAAAAATTACTCTGAGTCCAAAACCTTTAGAATATCTCAAGCATTTAATCAGCTATTTGAGAACTACGTTCATTTGCATACAAATTGGAGTCATACATTCAACACATTTGGGAATTCTCTCTCTCTCAGTTCCTTTGAAAACCTACAGTGCTATCAAGAAGTTATATAGACTCAAATATAAACAACACCAAACAAGAATCACCACTTGGCACTGTCAGCTAAGCTGGCTGCAGGTTAATGTAGGAACCAAATCACTGGTCACCACAGCACTACCCAATGCCAGTTATGCTTCGCTGCATTAAATTTACCAGGGCAGGTTTGCTGTTTTACCACACCTCAAACTGGAGTTCCACTGAGAACTGTAAACATGCCTTTAGGCTCCTGTGAGCTAAAATCCCTTGAAAATGGGATGAAGAGACAGGTTTTCTAAAATGAAAGGGAAATAACTAGTGGGATGTTTAGCAGGAGGTATCATACATCACAAATCACAGTAACTCTCTACAGGCCCAGAAACATCTTTAACCTGTAAATATTTGATAATTTTACTCTAAGTAACTACCACATTGACTTCT
Organism: Machaerirhynchus nigripectus; assembly: GCA_013397975.1. Classification (NCBI taxonomy): domain Eukaryota; kingdom Metazoa; phylum Chordata; class Aves; order Passeriformes; family Dicruridae; genus Machaerirhynchus; species Machaerirhynchus nigripectus. The sequence goes on along the minus strand of VZRQ01001037.1, from coordinate 19,467 downwards.
ATGCCTAAGATAAAGCCATTTATAAAGGATTCACACATGACCTTATTTGTTAGGAAAGTAACAGAAATCTTTCTTTAGAAGACTTTGTCAAGTCTTCAAACCCAAGAAAATCACAGATAATGCTATCCTTTTTCATAGTGGCAAATACACATCTTCAGTAATAGGGCAAGTCACAATTCACTCTCAACATTAAACAAGGCTTCCTACAGTGATGACATAATGAAGGCAACATCCCAGACTTCTTTCTGGAGAGTTTAAACAAACTAGAATATATGAAAAATACAGAATAGTCAGTAGTGGATTTTTAAGTCAGGAACAAAGCAAGTCCTCCTCAAAGAAGAATTTCCTCCAAGTATAAACATGAAATAGCTTCTAATAAAAATATGACATATGAAAATCTTCATTGTGAAAGGAGAATCCAGCTTTTAAGTCTCTATTTCCATTATTTGATAAGCAGTCTCAATGACTTTTCAGTGAACAGTGATGTTTCATACAGAAATGACATTTAAAATAAATCAAGATAAATTATTAGAGGCCTCTCATTTTTGGAAAGACTTGGATTTTACTTATAAAGTGCTTAATGTTATAAAACTGGAGAATACTATAGAATAATTTTTCAGTTTGAATATATAATAAAGCACGAAACACCTTAATATGCTTACAGATTTTGAGTTCTGAGGCTGAACTAGGCCATAGGAAAGGTAATGATCTAATTCATATATCTGTTGGCTTAGGAATGTAGTGAGCAAAAGAAGGGTTTTGGGATAATTTCATACTAACTATATAGTTAAATATGCAACAGTTTTTTCAGAATATTTTTATGTGGTCTTTCTTTTTCTGATATGTTAAAGATAATAATTAACAGTTATGATTCACCTAAAATTTTGGTTCCATTTTTCATATGGATCTCTAATACAAAAGAAAGAACAAACAGGCAAACCAACACAACAACAAAAACCCCCAAATCCTTTCCCAGCTTTAATTCTAACCTCATGGAAAGGTGCATTTCTCAGAGGAGATCACCTATCACCTGGTACTGCAATAGGTCCTTTGTGTTCCTCGGGCCAGCCCCAGAGCCCTGGGAAAGTCAGGAGAGCTGGTCCTGCAGTCTCTGGCTTTTATGTCATGGAATGGATGACACAGAGTGATAGATTTCTGTTAAATGTTGCTGTGGCCCAGCAGTACCAACCACTTCCCTCTGCAGTTAAAAACGTTTTTATTTGGTGAGCACACCTAAACCCTCTGTTTTCAGCACTCAGAAAGTCACTAGTCTCAACTTGTCTTCTTGAAGAAACATTGCAGTAAAGGAAACCTATGGAGGAAACCAGTAAAATTCTTTTGTCTTTTAGTATGATAAGCAAGTGTCATAAAAAATCTGAATTATAACTTCCCAACTGCACACAAACAGAATTAGTTTCTGTTGTCATGCAAAGCTTGACATGAGAACAAAAGAGCCCTTTACTCTTTTATGAAGCTGTAGAAAGGTGATTGTTTTCCTTTTAGTTGTCAGAGATTATTACTGAATGGCTATAATGTTAATTCCATTTCTAGGATGAAATCAACCGTATTTAATATTTAAAGGGAATAAAATAGCAAGGCAACAGTTGAATGAATAATTTCCACAAATAATTTAATTCCCATTCACTTTGTTTTCTGTTTGTACTTCCAACTGTGAATGGATGCCAAATCCTCAAATATAATTGTATTAATTCTTGTTTTACATATTTCTCCAGCAAATAATTTCTTGAATTGTTATTTATTGAAAACACTGAAATTGGTGATATTGCAATCAGGTTAATTACATTTCATGTTCCTTTTTTTCTCCTAATTAAGTGTTATACACAAGTAACCAAAATAGTATAAGTTACATATGGAGAAAAAAATACAATAACACTTGTATATTAGGTTACTGTTGCTAATTAAGCTTAAGCTTCATTTTCTCTGTGTTCCAATTGCAAAGCAAGACAAAAAGAAAAAACCCCATAACTATATCCATGCTTGTGCTCCCTGGTTAATGCAGATTTCTTTCTGGCAAGATCACCTGGGTGAGATTCACAAATGCTGTCAATCTCCACGTGTCTCGTTCCTACTCTAAACTTAACATCAACCATATTTATTTTGTAAATTTAGGGCTGATATTTCCTTTGGTAAACTGCAGTGTTGAAGTGTATCAGTCACACTGAACAGAATGAGTATTATAGACATATTTCGCATATTTCTGTCAACAATGAGAAGGAAGCTTGTGACTGCAGAAAAGCAGAGTTAAATAAAATCAGTCTCAACAAACGAGAAATAGCATCATTGAGTTGTAGAAACAGGGAGAGCTGAAGCAGGGAGAGAATAGGAGTGAAACAGGTTCATGCCTGGGTATTCTTTCTGGTGCAGAGCTGGAAAACCAGATTATGTCTTTTTACTGATGGAGGTAGGTATAGTTCTTTGTATTGGTTTAGTTATTAAAAAAAAAATACTAATGGGACGTGTTCAGCTGCAAATTTTACACCTCACTGTGTTGAATAAACCCCACTGCAGTAATACTGCTAGGTATAAAGCTGACCAGATTTGGCAGTGCAATCCTGGCTTTCCTGAATTGGTGCCAACTCTGAAAATAGCCACCTTTCTCAGGTTTTGTGTTTTGTTTTTATTAATCCTGATCACTGCAATTAGAGCTCCAGCACAGTTCTCAGGTAATGTTGCTAGGACACTACCCTTTTATTTCTCCTTTTCATTTGTTTATGGTTATTTTTGTTCCCCCAGAAAAACTGGAAACAAAATCTTTTTTTAATCTTTTGAGTTCAGGAAAAATAGGGTAGTTGTACTTTTCACTGCAATTTAAAATGAGGCAAAGGACAACTTTCCTAATCTGGAATACTACAGCTGGGTTCAGGAAGCAGGAATCCACCACAATGGCACTTTGAGCTGAGCAAAGATCTTGAGAGCTCTGTTAAATACTGATCAGATTGCTCAGTGTTCCAAGCCTTGCAAACATATGTGCATGTACACTCGGAGTCACTATGACATTTCAAAGCAATATTTTTTTTCTTCAACCTTTGAGGAGAAACACAAGTGTGAAAGAGAAGAGCAATGGGTCTGCTGGAAGAGAAGTTCTACCAGGTGCATTTAAAGTTGTGGGAAGACTGTTGGATTATGAAAGCTGACTGAGGAATCTGCCTAAGTAACAAAAAGATGTCTTTATGTTATGCAACCCCCTTTTCTACTGCCTTTTACTGAGGAACAGGATAGTGATTCTTTCAGAATAAATTTAGTGCTGCAGCTAGGCACAGAGAAAGTTTTCTCCCACGTGTCTGTTGTTTCCATATTGAATGCTAACTGTCTGTCAGATCTCCTTAAACTGAGTCTGACCAAAAAAAAAAAGTCTGGGATTAAAGAAACCCCTCTATTATTTTTGTTTTAACTGGGTTATTTTCATTCCATTGACATGGAGGAGATGAAAGAGTGCACTCTCAAGTTTCTAGATGACACCAAAATGAGGATAAGGACTGATGTGCTTGAGGACAGAGCTGCTGTGCAGATGGACCTGAACAGCCTGGGAGAATGGGCAACTGAGACCTAAGGAAATTCAGCAAAATTCAGCAAGGGCTGTCTCAGAACAGGAAAGGTGTTGCTAAAGTGAAGTTCATCAGAGGGCCACCAAGATGGTCAGGGGGTGGGAGTACTTGCCCTACAATGAGGGGCTGAGGGAGCTGGGAGTCTGGAGAAGACACAGCTCTGGAGGTGATCAGTGAGCAGCCTGCTGGTGCCTTGGGGACATCAAGGATATGTCACCTTCACAGTGGTGCGTGGCTGGAAGAGCAGCAATGGGCTTAAGTTGAAACAGGAGAGGTTCAGGCTGGAGATAGGAAAAAGCTTTGACATCCTGAGACACTGGAAGTTTGCCCAAAGGACTCGAGCAGTCTGTGTTCTTGGAGGTTTTTAAGATGAGGCTGGATAAACCCTGAGCAACCTGGGCTGGCCTCAGAGCTGTCCCTATTTTGAGCAAGAGGCTGGACTGCAGATCTCCTGAGGTCCTTTCCAGCCTGAAATATCTTGTGATCCTCTGATTCTGACCAAACCAAGCAACTGAGCATATCTGTGAGGGAAAAAAAAAAAATCCAAGTATGATGTGGAAATGAGCACAGACGGGAAAAAGTTCATGAGCCTCACTGACCTGAAGCCAGAGCAGCATATTTGAGTGCAAGTAAAATTATGAAGGATTTCCTTTTAAAACTGATAGTTGGGCTTGGAGAGCAGCATTATGATGCAGAAATCTATTTGTTTTTGAAGGCCCAACTTACAAGACTCTCTAGTTTTGAACAACTGCAAACATTTCAGATCCTTTAGACAGAATATCCTGCTCTGTTATCATTAATAAGGTCTTAATTAAATTCAATTATTGCATTCTGGAATTATAAGTAAAGTTAGATGAAATACACTGAAATCCATCCATTAAAAATGAATGAAGCACACCAGGGAACTTTGAAATGTGCATGCTTCATATAAATACTGATCTATCACCCACAGGCACTGCCAGCCAGGGTTACCAGGGCCTGGTCACCACACTGAAGGGCAGTTTGTTGGCTAAAGCAGTTTGCTCTTGCAGGGTGTCCATCCATGCTCTCTTACGGTATTAACATGCACTTTAGAAAGAGATCTTTTTTGAAAACTTCCAAAAAACTCCATCTTTAATAATGGCAGAACTATTGTTTTTTAACTGGACAAACCTAAATAGTTAAACATCTGTGACAAAAAAAAAATTTATTGATTTTTAAAAATTTGCTTCTGATGATAAACAAGAAAAAGAAAGGATTAGATGGAGGTGGTGTGTGGTGTCGACTCCCATATTTGTGGGGGCCATTTACCTAAACCTATTGGTTTGTCTTATATGGGTTTCAAAATTTGCCAATGGATTTATACTCCTGATGCTCCCATAATGCAACAAATAATTTCCAGTCTACTTTCCGTGGTTACTTGCATACAGATTTGTAGGCAAGACATTTCACTAAGCAACTCAGTACTTACTAGAGGTGGCAGAAGTGGTTTTTGTTTATTCCTTTTCCTCCTCTTTGGACCACATGCCAAAATCATGCCTGGTTACAGTCAGAGCAATTGTTCACTAATGTTTTATTCTGTTACGAGAACTTCTTGAGGCTGAAGAGTTAAAGGCAAAATACCTGTAAAACTACTTAGTGATCCTGGTAATTCACACCCCATATTGCTTTATTAAATAAAGCAAGACAGTACAAAGGCAGGGAGAGATTCTCTACTGAAAAAGTTGATTGGTTGCTTTATCTTGTGCCAGTACGAATCTGACTTCACCACATTTAACAGTGTTAACAAATCTTTTCTAAGATGCAAATGCCAACCTTGAATTTATAGTTTCAGCCTTTAACCTCCAATCATATCAAAGATAACAGCATATTTTACAATTTCTTCTCTGGTCCCAGATAAGTAATAATTGCCAACAAGAATCATTAAACATTTAAAGCATTTAACTTCATTATAGTAATTCTTGTTAGTCAGGCACGTTGTGCCATTATCAGACCTTTTACATCAGTAGAAACAATTGATAAATCTGTAATAATTCTGTGTCTCAAAAGATTGGATAATGATCCCTTGTAATTCTCTGACATGACACACACAAAGTACTGCTTTTCAGTGTGTAATTTCTCATTTCAGAGAACGTTAACCAGACTGAAAAAAAACCCTCTTTCATACAATCTGTTCAGTGGAATGTAAATTAATGTGGGGAACAGTTTCTTAATAAATGAGCCGCCATTGTGATTATTTTCAGTAACATTTGCTGTTCTTAATGGTACCATCCATCTAAGGATTTCTACATTTATCCTGTTTATGGGATGGTTAAAACCTTTATGAAGGAATCATTAATTTCCTTCCAAATGTCACTGACTTTGAATGCTTTGATCATTCCAAGATTAGCCCAGCCCCTGTCATCAGTAGTCTCTGATGAGTTCAGGCTGATTTGCTTTGTACATCAAAGGCATAAAAGGGCCACTCCAAGTCTCAGTCTTTTTGGTTACACTTTTGAAGTCTCCTGAATACACATGAGCCATTTAGTTACAGGAGAATGAGAAGCTGAGGACCCTTTTGCATATGGTGGACAATGGGCATCTGGACTTATTTGCCTTTCATCAGAGACACAGACTGCCCCAGGATGTCCCCCTGGGTGAAATTAATGGTTCATAACCATAATGACACTCATTAACATTGAAAAGGGAGAAAGTTCCTCAGACATCCCAATATAGGATACTCCCAATTTTACCCTGTGTGTTGCAAGGTGACGAAATACATGTAACTGCAAAGCTGGTATGTTTTACTCGTTGAAGTCTGTGAAGAAATTACATGAGCCACACAGAGATGAGGAATCAGGCTCTTCATTGAAGGGATTTTATCCAAGTTTTTCATCTTGTTTCACCTTTCAAATTTAACTGCATTTGCATTTCAAAGTATGTATAGAACAAAAAATAACAAATAAACCCGAGTATTTCATTACATTTGAAATAGTAGCTATCTTTATTTGAAATATGAACTGCAAACCTCTTTGAATTACCTACTTTATCCTTCAAGCCAGCCTTCAATGAGGAACAGTTTTGCTCCAAGTTTTGTCATACGCTATTTATTTTAAAAGTTTTTTAAAAGCTTCCTTTTTCAGAAATACTATGTATATTGTTCTGCAGTTGTATCTCATATGTTTATAAAAAAAGTATCTGAGTCAAGATTTTCAAAAGTGATGCTTAAAATTAGCATCTTGAATGTCTATTATAGGTCCTAATAGGCAGTTTGCTTTTATAGAATTGCTGAGCACTTTCCTTTAAAGAAGTTTCATTCAATAATGAGGTAATTAAATAAGAGCTTAAAAGGTTTTAAGACACATAAAACGGTAATGACATATTTTATATGGCTGATATGTCATAAAGCAGCAATAGTAAGACCATGTTAGGCTTCACAGGATAGAACTGGTCATAATAATGATCAGTGACAGAAAAACATGAAGTGCAGGGGAGAAAAACCAGAACTCTCTAACAGTAGAATCTGTAGAAGTCTGGAAGCTTCTGATGTCAGTGGGCAAGGGTTTTACAAAGCAGTGCAGCTGAGAAATGGCTCTAATGTTTGTTTGGATGCATGGAGATGTCAAGTGACAAATAGGTGAAGTTCTCTCTCTGACACACTACAGATTGCATTTGGGATGCTCTACAAATAGCTGTTTAAAAATGAACATCAGTTTGACTCCAGCATTGTACATGGGCTATTTAAAAAGTCTTTAGAGAACTGGGGAAAAAAAAAAAAAGGTAGAGGATTACTGAAAATATTTGAAAGAATGTTAATTAGAGTCAATGGGATGAAAGTGAGAAAACAATGCACACAGTGAATGTAAAATTCCGATGAGTGTTACAGCAGGGAATACTGCCACACTGAGACCTTCGTGTGACAGTCAGCCTAAATTCTTAGCCAGTGCAAACACAGACATAGTCATGGGTATCTGTTACCATGAGGATTTTAGACTCTATGTAAAATGAGCAAACCTCTGGGGAGAAAGAGGGAAGGGAGGGCAGAAAGAGGGGGTGTGATGGGAGTGGTGCTGTAGGAAGCATGGAAGGTAAAGCTGGCAGGAGTGTTTCTCTGCCATGTTCACTGTAGTCCCAAGTGTCCAGCTGAGAATCCTCTTCTATTGATATGAAGGTGGATGAAGTTATCTATTTGGCCATTGCCAGCTCTCATGTTTATATTACGTTCACATGCAATTCTCTAAATGAAAATAGAAGCTGTGAAGAGAGCAATTAATGGGGGTTTTTTTGGTTTTCCACATTAACTAAAGTCTTTTCAGCCAGAGCACAGATGGCCTTGTAGCAGTCTCCTAACAGTGCTCTACAGACTGCACTCCCATGGGCCAAACTGTGCTGCTTGAAAAGCCCCTTTCAAAAGGCAGCGCAGGCATTAGATTGCAGTTGCTCTCTGGAGTGCCAATACATGTGTTGGATGCTTCATAACAGAGAAATTTTAGGACAATTCCTTTTTGTTTTATCAAGAATTAAAGTAAACTTTTTGCTGCAAGCCGCGCAGCAACGCCGAATTCTTCCTACCACGACTGCAACCTCTCCCTCCACTCGGAACGCTGGGAGAACAAAGAGGCCTGGGCACTGTACCCAGCTCCTTTTTCCTCAGTTCAAATCTCGTGGCATCTCCGCCCCCACATGAGAAAAATCCCAGGTAAAAGAGGACAGCTGGACCCCTCCCCCTGTGGCCAGGTCTTTTGTCTCTCTTAAGGACTCAGCAATTTGTCCCTTAGCATGGGGAAAAATTCTTTAAGAGGAAAAGGAACAAAAAAAGAACTCCTAAAACCCCAACATTCAGTTCTTCAAATTTTCAGTTTTAAGTATCTAAAGAAGACAAGTGCAGGAAGATTATGGGAGGGGAAAAAAAAAAAGCATTCTATGCCTCCAAGTGCTGTTTTTAGTTTGGCATCTTTTGTTGTGCCATGTTGCCACAGATGAGGTCATACTGTGGTGCTGAGAGGGCTCTGTCGAGTCAGAGGAAAGCGGTTGCCTTTCACAGATGTCTTAATTTACATCTCTGCCCTGTTACATAGGTGTTTTCCGTCATTATTTTTTGTCTCTCTGTGCATGTGTGTGTGTGATCGCTACAGGATGAAAAATGCTGTAAAGCTGTGGGAATTTTCTGGCACAGATGCATTTATAGAGTGAGTTGCTCTGCATTGTTTAAAGCAAGACATTTTTTGATTATTTCCATGATGACTGGATGCATCGTTAACCCCTTTATTGTTGATGTCCTACAGAGACCTGATATGTAGTCTTAATTATTTTAAAAGACATTTCTTTGTTACTTAGCTGGTGATTAAAAGTAAATTAAAAGATGGCAATGGCAGACTATTGTTGTTCATTAGCAGATCTAAAACTCTAATCATCCAGTAAGGGACTAATTTTCACATAATTTTAGAAACAATAAGTACGCTGGTGTAGAAATTATTTGTGCTGCTTCTACCATTTAATTAACCAAATCACCAGAGAGGGAGAGTGTGAGAGTGATTATTTTCTATTAATCGAACTGAGAAATCTAAAGCACAAATCCCAGTCAAATCTCTTAATAATATTCTTTATAACAAGAAGATGAGTTTGAACTTCAAGTGCTGAAGGATATTGAAGATTCTCACAGGGGAGTATGGGAAGGGCAAAGGCAAGACCAAGGTGACCAAAACACTCATTCATAATTTTGCAGAGACAAAAGATGAATTATGCTACAGGAGGCAGTGATGGAGTATATACAAGAACCCAGCCATAATTTGCAGAGCCCTTGAAAAGAAACATTTCCAATGAAATATTAATTAAAGTTTGTTGAAAACTGACCTTTAGTACTTTCATGAAAATTTCTTGAGTTCAGGAAGAGCAAAATCTCGAATTTGTCAATTCAAATAATGCTTCAGTTCTGAATGTTAGTTGTTGTTAGTGTTAATGATCCTCTTTTTTCTCCATTTTCAGGTTTTTATCTGGCAAATGGTCGTTCCTTTGGTGAAATAAAGCAGTGATTGTTGAGGTTGCACCTCCCTCATACATTTCCAGAGTAGGTGGCAGGTAGGACTGATCATCAGAGAAGGTATCAGAGAACTCTCACTCCTAAGGAGGAAATACCTTCTCTTGAAGAAGCTGGTATTGCTGCAGAAGGGATGGGTTAAAGGCAAAACAAGACCAGGTTTTAATATACTCTTAAAGCTGTGATTAAAATATTTCAGCTTTGATACATTGTATGAACATTTTAAGAAAAGCAAAGGCACACATTGAATTTTTTAATAAGAAAGCAATTCTTTAGCTGAAGTGGAGGAGCAAAATCCCGAAAGCTGACACTGTGCCTCTGTGTATCACAAAAATTCTAACACTTCCAACCACAGCCTCCTGATTAAATTAATTAAATCCTTCTCAACCTGTATAAAATATGTTGTGGGTCTCAGCCATTCACTCAGATTTCTGTCTCACTTTAAACAAGACACAAGTATGCTAAAACTTGAAAGCCAGATGCAGAAATACCCGTCTGCGGTCCCAGTGCTGACCACATTGCAGTGTGGTGGGGTTGCTCTTAGGAGCAGGAGCTCTTGCAGAGGAGAGAAAGGCCTTTTCTGTGCTGTGTGCCTTTACTAGCAATGTTTCTGTTTCTTCCATGATCCTGGTTTACTAGTCCTTTCTAGAAAGATAACTAGAAAGTGACTAAAAATGAACCAAAAGGGGCAGAAATGCTGTGTGAGCAAATAGATTCCACCAGTCAAGTGAACAATAACTGATAGTGTTGGCCCAGTTCTGCTGCTCAGGATGCAGTGAGAGAAAAAAATAAATAGAAAAGACAAAATAAGCTGAGAATTTTATCTGGAACAGTGAGAAGGAATCTCTAGTGTGATCCTCCCTTGAGTGTAATTCCCTACATGTTGCTGCTGACAGTGGATTTCAGTTATAAATATCGTATCATCTGTTCTCCTCTGCTCTCTCAAATAACTGGGTCTGCTTAGTTTTATGTCACTTGTTCTTTACATTTTTTTTTGTTAATGATTTAATCACCTTTGTGTAGGTTAAAGTTTGCATAAAAAGATTTATCTATATTTTCATATGTCTTGTTACTGGATCTCATTTTTGCTTTGTTTGTTATGAGCATCAAAAATTAATGTGGAGATTTATTAGAGAAAGAAATACAGCTTGTATTAACCTTGGCTTCGTTCTAACACTACTGTAGGATCTTTAAATGCCTACCGATTTCCCTTCCTTGCTAATCACAGACAGTATATTTATTTTTATTTATTGAAGCTATTGGAAAGTGTTGGTTCGTGCTTGGCTTTAAATGACTTTTATATAAAAGTAACAGGCTGAGTCAGTAAAGAAAAAGTGACCAGATGGTAACCTCAGTATGGGATAGAGATAAATGTGAATCTAAAATGAGGAATGTCCCAAATAATGAGGGTCATTTGAGAGTAAGATGGTGTGTGCACTTTGTGGCCATGAATAATGCATCGATGCACCTCCTCCGGTAATCATGATGCATGAGTTCTTTATTGAAACTATCACTGGATCATTTTTACAGGGGAATCAAGTGCTTTAGGTACCTTAATTATTTAGATTATGTATCTGAGAGAAGAAAAATGTTTGAATTTCATATTCCTGCTTTTCGTCTTGGCGTCAAAGAAGGAGAAGGGTGAACTGGGGACAAAATCCTGTGTGAGCTTCCCAGGCACAGTGCTGTCATGGAAAAGATTATTCTCTTGATTCCTCTTTTTCTTTTTACCCACCTAGATGGCAAACTTTTCAGTTCTGCAAATGAGTGAACTCAAGTTCGAGTTGGTAAGAACATCTTATCCCACCTCAAAGAAACTGTGAAAGTCAATTGGTCCCACCTGTTATTCACTGTGTGAAAAGTTACACATGGAATTGCCACGGGGGAATCTCACTCCAAAAGGACAAATCACAGCATTTTCCCTTTTGGGGTTACCCACTTCTTTTGCCCTGAAAGAAAGCCAAGAAAAAAGATGTTTCTCTCCTTAATTTTAATTTCTAGGGCTGGTAACAGAGAGAGGTGCTGAAACACAAGACAACTGAATCAATGAGAAAGGAAATGATGGTGCTATCAAAGTAATTTGCCACGGGAGATTTGCTGCAACACGAATGCTGCTTAGAGCTCAGCTTGTGAGGTTGTTGATTCTGCAGAAATTTCAGGTACAAGCCCTTACTGATTGTCCCTCTTACGCTTGCTTAAGCCAAACTGCCAACATTCAGGCCCTCGTGGAAACAGAAATCAAGCCCTTGCCAGCTTTGCTACTTGAAATGATAAAATGTCTCAGAGGCACTTTTACCTCCATGGTCCCCTGTAACCTCTGCACTCTTGTTTTTCCTCTTTTGCAGGCAGAAGCAACTGTGCTGTTCTGTTCTCTCAGGAATGCTCAGCAGAAGTGTAGGAACAGGCTGAAGTGGTTTGTAGAATCCTTTGCAAACTGAGCAAATTATTTGTTTATCATCAAAAAAACCCGAATGCTTTCATCTTGCTGGGAAAACTCATTCCCAGAGAGCTCACTAAATAAGAAAGTCTTCCCCAAGCAAAATCTCCCACATAAGACTTTAGCAACATGCTCACTCTAGAACTGGTTTTGTTCAAATTCTTCCTCAAAACTATTAGCAATTTGAGAGCACTAAGCATGTCACTCTGAAATAGTAAATATCTGTTGCTAGTTCTCTTTTTTCAGACAAATTTGTGTTAGAGAAGTCTTTGTTAGTGTGTTCACACTAAGTGATGAGTTCATTCCCACCCAGGTGAACCTTATCACCTGTCTGGGTACTGAGGAGTTCTGCACCTGGTGCTGGACAGTGACCAAATCTGCCTCTTTCGAGGATCTTGTGATTCCTCCTAGTGTTACAATGAGTACAAGCTTAGCAGTGGACAAGATCTAATGACCAAAATGCAGTTACTTACAACACAAATTTACATAATGGAATACAGTTACAAAAGTTAAAGAACAAATTGCAGCGTTAAGATTATACTGAGCCATACCAATCGTATTTGTTGCTATGAAACCCCAGCTAAATTGCAAGGTTGGCTAATTGCCTTGTGCAGCCTCCCCTTTGGCTGGTTCTGCACTGAGTTACAGCTCCCCTGATCTGACCATTAGCCATGGCTGTTAAACCGTCTGAGGGTTAAATATGAGACCAGCTCACAGAATCTGCTATAGGCAGCTTCTTTTTTTTTTCCTAACACAGTAGGGTGGGAGGTTTTTCCCTTTCTCTTATGCTCTTCAGTCCTTCAGATTGAGTGTGTGACGTAGAACACTAAAGTGGGAACTACAGCATTTCCTCTCCTCTTCTTCTGTCCTATCACTTTATTACTATTTCTATTATGTGTGTTAATTAACACTTTGTTTGCTTTAGGCTTCAAACTCCAGTCTTCTGTTGCAGCTTCTGACAACACATTTTGGTGAAGTTTTATATCTCATATCATAAGAAATATTAAATATACACTCTGCTTAATAAATTCTTTCTCTTTGAGCATCACGTAGAAACAAAACAGATGGCAAAACTGGGAACAGGATGTTTCTCTTGGATAATACTTCGCTTCAAATTCACTGTTAATATTAAGGTCCCTAGTGATCAGCCTGCCTTTTTTAGAGTACAAGGACAAGTTATCCTTAGAAATAATAGCATGAAAATCACAAAGAGTCTACGAGGAAAAATGTCTCTGTACGGTTTATTTAAAGCCTGTTGGATTCATGCCATGGGGATAAGTTGCGACTGAAATTCTAAAAAGTCTGGATCATTTCAGGATACTTGCAGTTCTTACTAAAATAACAGTAGTAAAATGTCATGGTTCTGAGCCTTCACTGACCACAAAAGGAGTCAGGAAAGCATTTTCCTCTTATCTATACAATAGCATAATTGGCTTATGGCACTGGTGGAGCTGGATCATCCCCACACAAGACGACAGGTAGCAAACTATTTACTGAGATGAGACTGAAGGGACCAGTGGACTAGCCTGATCAAGTACTGTTTGCAGACTTTGTGCTGATATAGCAACATATTCCTGAGACTGAGATTTCCTATGCTGATGTTTCACTCTTGCCTCAGTATCAGAACAGCTGAATTGAAATTCCAGGGCTTTTAGTTTCTTCGTGAGACTCTTAGCAAAATCCACCCCCATCTCTGACTGCTTCCTGAGCACCATAATCTAAACTCATTTGGAGTAGCAGGACTTGTAAGATCTGTCCTGCTCTGCTGCTCTGGAAAACTTATTAATTAATAAATAAATTTATTAACTCATCTGTCAGTCAGCAGGGAACAGGAGCAGGGCAGTGCCACTGACTGCAACACACTGCAGGTGTGCACTCACCTGCATAGGCCTGAGATTGCACCTAAAGCAAGCACTGCAGGTGCAATCATCTCAGACGATTTGCAAGAAACACTGCAGAGAGAAAGATCCCACATTGAACTTAGTTGGCATCTTCATTTAAGTAATTCTGAGCACTCACAGTCTTATCCATGGATTCTGTACAGTTGAGAAGTAGGACATTAGAACCTCAGGCTTTCAGGAACATCAGTAATAGGAAACTCCCAAATGGCTGCTTAGGCAATACTCTTAGGTGTTCCAGGGGAAAGGGTTTTTTTTTAATATGGCTGGAGGTGTAAATAAACAAGTAAATCTGCTACATCACCTAATTAAATTCTGTAGATAACAGGCAGTTCAGTCAAGGAAGCTCTATAATGTATGCAGCAATATTTTTATGCAAAAAATACCCCAAACATTTTCCTCAAATATCTGAGGCTTATTTCAACCTTACATTACATATTCTTCTTTCTGCTTCTCTCAGTTGCTTTGGTTTTAGAAAATGTAGTTCACCCAGACAAAATCTGCCAAACTCCTGTATGTACAAATGGCTGTGCTGCCTGGCCCTGAATGCACCACCTGGCATGGAACACCTTCCAGCTGCCCAGAGGAAGCCAGAGCATCTTGCATCTCCTTTGACTGCTGTCATTCTTCATGTTGGTTCCAAGAGTCCTCCTGCCAGCTGTCCCACTGCTGCCGTGCTCAGGAGCTGACAAGCAGCTGAACTGGTGCGCATTTTATGAATGAGCACAAACTTGGACTTGATAGCACTTGCAAAAGAATTCAAAGGCTGGGAAAACTTTGTTCAAGTGCTGACATGTCTTTGTAAGGGCAGCAAAGCAATTGTCCCTCCCTGTAATCCAATCAACCAAAAAATAATCAAACTAGAAATATAAACCAAAACCACAGCTGAAATAAATGTTCCATGGCTTACATACCACTATTTATTTGCTTTAACTCCTAAGCATGCTTTCAATTAACAGGACTGATTTTTCAATCTTTTTTTTTTTTTTTTTTTTTTACATTTTTAGAACATATTTTTGGATAGTCTAGCATTATTGCACAATAATTTAGAAAAATCCAAGAGGGGGGATGCATTAATGGTTTTGAGTCTATGACATGTTCAGTGTATTGGGCTGTGTCAGGCTGCTGTTAGTACTTTGTCCTGCAGCAATTGAAAAGATCCTTCATGCCAAGGCCCAACCTCCCAGCCCACTGCTGCTTCTGTCGATACTGTCAGGTAAAAGGCTTTGCTCAAGATCATGCCAGAATGATACAGGAGACATAAGGAGATGAGTGTTTGAACCAAGGCATATATGACCCAAAATAATATGGAGCAAAGAAAAAAGCAAATTTCAAATTCCCTATATTGACCGTGGTTTATACAGTACATTATCGAGACAGGGTTTCTGTTTCACAGGGATAATGAGAAATTAATTGTGTGATTAATTTTTCATCAGCACACATTTTTTTGAAAGTGCGAAAACTGACTTTTCAATATATATATAAACTGCCCTATCTTCATTTTCTTTTCATCTTCACTCTTAACCTTCTTAACAAAAAAAGAAATATGAGTTTCTAATTTAAAATTAAAAAGGGGTGTCATACCTCAGAGGTTCAGACTCTAGTAGGTTTGCTTGAATGAGGTGTTTCTATGAGTCTGTATTAGGTGCTAAAGGCACACATCACTAGAGGCATTTAGGCATCTAAATCCTTTTCATACATCTCTTTGTATATATTTAAAGTATTGAACATGAATCTCATTAGAATTAGAATTAGAATTAGAGTAAGTGACATCATCCAAGAAGTGGGTAATTGTCTGTTATTGAGGGCATTCCTAAGGTAGGGTTATTCAAACAATTAGGCTTTAACACAAACTTTTCCCCAGGCTTGATAACAGAGCTGTCAATTTGTAATGTCATGCAGTTCTTTATCCTCTCTTCTATTTCTTGGCCATAAAGGAAAACTTCAGTGGTACTGTCAACAGCTGAATTCCATGAATATCCTTGAATCTCTAATACCAGTAATATTTCCCATGTGAAAAAATCATTGTGATTTTAATTTAAATCATGTGTCAATAGCAATTCAAAATTTTTAAATTGATTGTTCTCAAGATACATCTAGAGACTCTATGAAATCTCCATCGTTTTGGCAATTCTTTGGTTTTGAGACTGCCATAGTAGCTGATGATATAATTAAAAGAGCTGGTTTGTTCTCCAGTGAGTCTCTGGAGATCAGTTACACTTGTCACACAAAAGAGTCAATCCACCTGTGGTGGAAGTGAGCTTTGGACCATGACTTGTGCAGCTGTATAACATGATGCTTTTTCAAATCATCAGCCTTGGGTACAGGTAACAAAATTTTAAAAAGTAGCTTCTTATAGTCACTCTTTGTAAGAAAACCTGTAGTCTTTCAGTCATAATCTCATGTCCAAAAACGTCACTGCTTTTTTATCAGCAATTTCCTTTGATTCTAATGATCAGAAAAAAAAAAGAACATAACATTAGCACTGAACTCCTGCAAAACACATGGGTTACAGAATAAGCTATTCAGCCCCTCTGAGGGAATGTATAGTTATTATGGTTCTGAGGAAGGAGGATAAATAAGCCAATAAAAGGGAAAAGGAAAGATGATATTTCACCTTAGTGCTATAGTTGGTCAGGTTCAAATTTGCAACAAATGTGCAGGGTTCTGTTCCCTAAACCCCTCTGGAGCAGGACTGCAGCTTTCTATTTTGTCACGTCAGAATAGATGTTAGGAAGACTTGCCTGAATATAATGCATGTGTCCTTTCAGATATTCCATCTATCTGTCATTTCAGCTCGAGTTTGGTTGGCTGACTTTTGATTATTGCACAGGTCTGATGTGTGCTTGTAAGAACTACACAAATAGCCTGCATTCCTCCGAGCAGCGACTGTCAGCTCCGTGCCCGATGTGTGCTGCTGGGATTTTTGAAGTCAGTGGGCTCGTTTCTTTCATGACACAGCAAAGAGCTCGTTAGGAGTTTTGTAAACTACTTCTGTAAGTTTTAACTCCCACAAACATGATAATGTGACCTGATTGTTATTCTGACATCGCTTTTTGCTGTGGGAGGGTGTCTGGCTTCCCAGGGCAAGGGGGGATGACATCGGATACAGGGAGTCCAGACTGCACCATGCTTCAGCAAAGCTCCCTGGGTGATCTCGGGAGGGGGACATCGGTGGCAGCCACACTGGAGGCTGTTCATCCATCTTTTCACATGGTGGTAGCAGCTCAGATAACAGCTAAATCTGTGAAAAGAGTCACTGAGGACATGACAGAAGACAGAGTGATGAGGCCCTGGGCCTTTGTTTAGACATCTTGGGACTCATTCTGGGGAAAAGAACACTTTTCAGGTTTGCAGCACAGAAATACAGTATGCTACAGATTAAAAAAGGTTAAAAGATCAGCTTTTTTAATAGCTGAAACCACCACTAAAATTTCTGAGATGCAGACAGATACCATACTAAAATGGGGTTAGGTGTTTAGATGTCAGACGAGTTGCAGTTTTTCCTAGAATTTGCATGGTGTTGGACATAAGAAGGACTCTTTTATTATTATCTAGGATCAGATAATAATTCTCTTTAGCCTGTCAGGTAGACTGGAAGCCAGCCTGTGTTCCTACTCTCCCTGTTGGAGTCATCATCTTTTCTAATGGAAAACATTTGGGCATCTTCTAGGTGGCATGCTGATGGGAAAAATGCAATACAATCAATGAATTTACAGTCTCATTGTACAATTCCCTGTCAGATTTCTCCCTGTTCATATCCATAAACTGTTTGACCTCTTGTCTTATTAAAAATGTCTAAATAGTTCTCAGGTGTTGTATGTAAAATAGTATGGTTTGAGGTATTTAAATGGGAGAACAACAGAGTGAAGTATCCATCACATGTCCTATTGAACAGCCTTGCATTTGATATATACACTGTTAATTCACAGGATTACTTTTAGTAACACTATACCCTGCACAAATAATTTATACACTATAGTTGTATAGAATTCTGAGAAAAGTAATATGATGACTTTTAGTTTCTTGTTTGGAAAACCTTGTACATGAAAAATTTAGGCAGGATTCAGCATTCTGGCTGTGAAGGTGATGTGAGTGTGTGCTTCAAGATTCTCAGTTCAAAGCCTGCATTTTTGTTACCAAACCATCCGAGAACACTGTTGCTAATAAAGGTTTGTGTCTTCATAGGTTTGCTTGAATGCTTTGGGCTAGATTTGGATGCAATTGCTCGCGATGCCCTCAAATTTGTGTTCTAAGATACATTCAGTCATAGGTTTAGTGAATGGTCATTTGAAGGGTGCTCTGTAATTTTAAATATGTTGGTGAAGGGGAGGGGATGTGTGGAAAAAACTGCCAGAGAAAATAGCCAGAGGGAAGAGGGGGAAAAAAAAGTAACTGATAGTGAGATGATGAGAGGTACATGACCCCCAAAATAGCACTGTTTTGAAAGCATTTCCACTAGGATGGGTCCTCACAGCTGGCCAGCTGTTCATCTTTTCTGCTCTGGCACAGCGGGGGCTGGTAATTGCAGAACAGCCTCCCCTTCCACTTGCCTTTGCTTCTTGCAGATCTCTGCTGGGCTGGGCTGGGATTAATTTGCTTCCCAGTGGCTGGTACGGGCTGTTTTTTGGGTTTGGGCTGGGAACAGTGCTGATAGCACAGGGAGGTTTTCAATATTGCTGAGCAGTGCTCTCACAGAGACGAGGCCTTTCCTGCTCCTCACCCCACCTCACCAGTGAGCAGGCTGGGGATGGAGGAGCTGGAAGGGGGCTGACCCAAGGGACATTCCAGACCACATGGCACCATGCTCAGCATGTAAAGCTGGGGAAAAAGCAGGAGGTGGAGGGACATACAAAGTGATGGCACTTGTCCTCCTCAGTCACTGTTCCCTGTGGTGAAGCCCTGCTTTCCTGGGGATGGCTGAGGATTTGTCTGCCCTTGGAAAGTGGTGAATGAATTCCTTGTTTTGATTTACTTGTGTATGCACCTTTTGCTTTGCCTGTTAAACTGTCTTTATGTCAATCCATTACTTTTCTGCCATCTGCCCTTCCCATTGTCTCCCCAGTCCCACCAGTGAGGGGAGTGGGCAAGGGGCTCTGTGGGGCTGAGGTGATGGCTGGGGTTAAACAGCAACAATATCACATTAAAATATGCCAGTGAATCATAGATTTGTAAAATATTCTGAGTTAGAAGACCCATCAGGACCATTGAGTCCAACTCCTGGCCCTGCACAGGACACCCCAAGCCAGAGCTGTTTCAAAACATTCCATTATTTATATCCCAGTGAAATATCAGGTGTTTTAAGCTTTTTTTTTCAATAGCAGATCAAAACTTAGGAAGTTATTATTATAATTGTATGAAAAATTCCAAGATTGCTTCACTGAAAGCATCACAAATTTTGTAGTTAATTCCACAGGAATCATAAGAAACACTAACCTTTGTAGTTAGTTGGAAATAGAACAATTTAATGCCCTTTTTTCTTCTGTGGGCTCAGTAAGGCCACTTATCCTACCATAAATGAAGCTATGGTTTCCTGTGTCGCCAGCTGTAATATAGATGAAGAGGTCATTG
>VZRQ01001029.1:101803-121417 GCA_013397975.1 Machaerirhynchus nigripectus | reverse complement strand
CCGACAGCTCTGATCGGCTTCCCCAGGGCTTTGCCGTAGCATCCCGTTTCCTCTGAGCACCGCCCGTGGGAGACCCCACTGCACCGCCCGTGACCCCCTTCCTGATCCATCATCTCCCCCATCCCTTCGCCAACCATCTTGGCAGCGCTTGGGGGTGTTGTCCCTGTTGGGAGCCACTTGTTGCTCAGAAACTGGACAGAGTTGTGACTTTCAGAGCGACTTCAGGCCGAAGGTCCCGTCTCTCCCCGCAGGGACCCCGCAGGTCCCGGCGCGCAGCTTTCCTCCCGATAAGACTTTGCTTTCCCATAGCGAGAAACAACCTGACTGTGCATATTTGAGTCGGTCGGAGGGGTTTATGTTGGGCAAGGATGTTTTTTGGGAACATTGAGTCTCTGGGCTGCCGGCAACTAATCCTCGGCCTCTGGCGGGGAGAGGCTGCCCCGCTCCTCACGGGCTGAGCGGGAGGGCTGCTGGCCGTACCTCGCTTGGCAGATGTGAAGCCAGAGATCCCGGGGGATCATCGTTTGCTGGCAAGACTCACCTGCCTTTTTGGGACCTTGAGGTAGCCGGGTTGGTGGGTCCATGCGTGGGTCCTGGGGGATGAGGGGCTCTCGGCTCAGTGGCACAGCGTGTGTGAGGTGGGACTGTGACCTGGGACTGTCCTGGGTGGGGATGTCCCCGAGCCCTTTTTGGCAGGAGATTCGTGCCCCAAACCCTCTCTCTCTGCGGGGTATCCTCTGCCCTTAGCAAGGTCAGGGTGAGGCAGCCTCTGCTGTGCACCCAGCAGTGCCTGGGATTGTGGTGACACTGGGTTTAATGTCACCTCCCTGCCTGGGAATGGCCTCACTGCCCAGCCGAGGGGCTGCGGTGTGTCCCCATGCTGG
Source organism: Machaerirhynchus nigripectus (assembly GCA_013397975.1). Lineage (NCBI taxonomy): Eukaryota > Metazoa > Chordata > Aves > Passeriformes > Dicruridae > Machaerirhynchus > Machaerirhynchus nigripectus. Next base: position 120,533 of record VZRQ01001029.1, on the reverse strand, counting down.
TGAAGCCAGGACAGGTGTCAGAAGGTGTTTCCTGAAGGATGTGCCAGGACGGGAACTCTGCCCTCACCAACTCTCTTAGTGCAGTGGAACAGGGATGGGAACTCAGGCTCCTGCATGTCCTTCAAATCCCACTGGATTTGGGGCAGGGCATCCACACCTGTCTGAGTGCTGGGGCAGGTGCTGGGGGGTGAAGGCTTGGGATGGGTTGAGTGTGTTGAGCACCCTGTTTTGGGGTGGAGGAGCTCCCTGCTGAGCAAGTGGGCTGTGGTCCCACCAGGACCTGTGCCTGTGCCATGGCTCCTTGCAGGTGACACTGGGGCAAAGGTGGGACCGGGGTCCTGCAGGATGCACTGGGATGGGGCTGTGGGGCTGGTGTCCATGTGGGGCTGGTGTCCATGGAGTGGCTGTCCTGGATGGCATGTCCTGAGGTGCTCGGTGGTCCCACCTGTGCTGCACCACCATCCTCGGGCTCCAAGGGCACTGGGGTCAGCTGTTGCTCCTCCGTGCCGAGCTGGTGTCTGTCAATCCTGCCGGCCGGCAGTGCTGGGGACACAGGGCTGGCAGTGCTGTCCAGGCAGGTGTGTCACTGGGGAATGTGGGCAAGGGCACAGGGGCTGCCCCTGTGTGGCAGCTGCCAGTTGGAATATATGTCACGTTCCAGCATTAATTACAGTAATTGGCAATCAGAGGCCTTGCTGGTGCCTGCTCTGCCTCTGAGGGGGAGTATGAGCAGCTCAAGCTTTGATGCTCTGCACGTGGGGGAGTCCTGGTCCCCACCTTGCCATTTATCCCCAGCCCAGAGACATGTCCCCACGTGCCTGTGAGGACATGGCCCGTGTGAGCCACACACACATGTGGGCATGCGCCTCTCTCCAACCCCAAATAATGTGGTGGTTACAGCAGCGGGCTGGGAGGTGAGAGCCTCAGGCAGAGTCTGGCCCCGGCGGGGATGCTCTGGAGCCTTGCAGATTAAAGGGAGCCCTTGACCACAAGGCTCTGGCCGCAGGGTGGACACTCTGGTATGTGAGCAATGCGGGCGTTCCAGCAGGACAGAGGGACAGAGCCAGGGCGGCTCCTCTGGCACAAGTCAGGCAGGCAGGACCCTGACCATCCCCTTAGGTTGGGGTCTGCTGTGAGACATGGGCACCCCCAGGCATCCTCCTGGCACTGCAGGGCACGGGCCACCAGGCTTGTCCCACCCCACTGGGACACGATGCCCAGGGACATCCTGGCACGAGCAGCAGCAGCTCCAGAATCCATCACACCGAGCAAGAAGCACAAATGGTTGGATGGTGATGGTAACCCCAGTGCTCAGGAAAACTAAGATTATCTCAGCGCCTCTTATCTTCTCAGAGGCCCAGGATTAAGCTGGGGTGATGAAACAGTGCAATGTCCGTCTGTCCGCCTGTGCCGCCTGTCTGGCATTGTGCTGCGCCTGTGCAGGTGCTGCAGGGGCTCGGAGGGAGCAGGGAGGGGACCTGTGTGGGAGTCATGGATTAAGGGAGGACAGGTCAGCTTCAGAATGGCACCAGTGCTGGCACTGGTATTGGCATCAGCACTGGGGTCAGTGGGTACAGCACTGGGACACCACGAGGCCACATCTGCCCCTCACAGCCCCAACCCACCCAACCCCACCACGCAGGCAGTGGGATGTGGGCAGAGCTGGGGCTGAGGGCGGCTGTGTGAACCCTAACTCGGCCCTGGAGCGCAGGTGGGCTGGGTTGGGGTCTGCCCCCCACTTTGCCCCAGGCAGTGCCGTCTCTCCTTCGTGGGGAACCGGCAGCTGCTCCAACCGGTTTGTGGGTCTGGGCGGTGACACCTCCTGCCCGAGGCCTAATGGAGGGCAGGGAAGTGCTGGTACTGACGCCAAGGAGCAAACAAGAGCCACTTGTGTCCTGCCGGGCACAGAGCCCAGCAGCCAGAGGGGACAATGTGCTGCTCCCTCAGCATGGGGCCATGGGGGGGCCAGAGGCTGGGCTGATGTTGGAGCAGTCACCATGAACTGGAGGGAAACTGAGGCATGAAGGTGTGAAGGGACCCCATCCAAGTGATGGAGCAGAAGGTGCTGGCAGTGATGGCAGAGATATCCCGGTGCCAGGACACTGGCTCTTCCCCTTTAGCATCCCAGGCTGAGCCCCAGCACTGCCCTGGGCATGTCCCGCCTGCCTGCATTAATGGGATGCACTCCTGCACCTGGGTGGCCTGATCCCGGTCCCCTGCGTCCTCCTCCGTGGGAGCAACCGGGATATTAAGTGTCTTCGCTGCAGGGAGAAATACAAGTGGAAGAATCCCGGGAAACTGGTTCTACCCCTCTGTCCGGTGCCGGCGGCAGGCCGGCGGCTGCGGCGGTGCTCCTCCCTCGGCAAAGGCATATAATGCCTGCCTCGGTCCCGGCAGCCGGCACTGTGCAGCGGGAGGCAGGCAGGGGAGCGGGCAGTGAGTGATGGCCTCCATGGGGATGCAGGTGCTGGGCATCGCCCTCTCCGTCATCGGCTGGCTGGCCTCCATTCTGTGCTGCGCGCTGCCCATGTGGCGGGAGACGGCCTTCGTCGGGAACAACATCGTGGTGGCGCAGATCATCTGGGAAGGGCTGTGGATGAGCTGCGTGGTGCAGAGCACGGGGCAGATGCAGTGCAAGGTCTACGACTCGCTGCTGGCCCTGCCGCAGGACCTGCAAGCCGCCCGTGCCATGGTGGTGGTGGCCATTGTCCTGGCCATCCTGGGCACCCTGCTGGCCGTCGCCGGCGGCAAGTGCACCAATTGTGTGGAGGACGACACTGCCAAAGCCAAGGTCATGATCCTCTCCGGCATCATCTTCATCGTTGCCGGTATCCTCATCCTCATCCCCATCTGTTGGTCAGCCAACAGCATCATCCAGGACTTCTACAACCCGCTGGTCTCCGACTCGCAGAAGCGGGACCTGGGGTCCTCCCTCTACGTGGGCTGGGCGGCCTCGGCGCTGCTGCTGCTGGGGGGGGGGATCCTGTGCTGCACCTGCCCCCCCCGCGGAGAGAAGCCCTACTCCGCCAAGTTCACGGCTGCTCGCTCGCTGCCAGCCAGCAACTACGTGTAGGAGCCGCCGCATCTGCCTGGATCCCCCGGCCGCTCCGGGGAGCGGGGACCTCCCGGGACACGCAACCTCCCCGGCTGGACTGGGACTGGCCGGGCGCCGGAGCGGTGCGAGGGAGGGCGGACAGAGCCGCCTTTGTTCCACCGGGATTCAAGCCGGTTCTTTAATCTCGGTTGAGACAGGGAACAAGGAGATCCTGTCCTGGCTGCCCGCGGTGGGAGTCCTGCTCCCCCCGGAGCATCCAGCTGAGGCATCTTCTGCGAGACTCCGCCTGATCCCCTCCTCGAGCATTTCCTGGCTCCCGGTATCGGGGTGCGCCATGTGGTGACACGGCTCGCAGGAGCCCGTCCCACGGGTGGCACAGGGCTCTCTCTGCCCGCGTGAAGCTCCCCGGGACGTGTCTGTCCCTCGGGGTGGGTGCCGGTGTCGGTGCTGCCAGGGACAGCGAACCTGTCCCACGTGGTCACGGGGACGTGGTGATTCTGCAGACCCCGGCAGGGTCTTGAGGCGTGACAGGGGCTCTCACCTGCCTGTTCCTCAAATTTTGGCTTTGATCTACTTTCGGGGCTCGGAGCGGCCGTACCGAGTGTGATTTCTCGCGGCAGCTCCCCAGGGCGGGGGCATCATTATCCTGGGAGTGGGAAGGCAGCGGCCAGGCTGGGAGAACCGGTCGGGGAGGCGGGACCGGAGCGGGGCTGTGCCCCCGCACGGAGGGGGCGACTCCCGGACCCGACCCCATCCATCGCTCCAGAGTGGGGTGCCCGGGGCCGGGAGTGACGTCTCACGGTACCGCTGGCTGTGCTGCCGTCCGTGCCCGTGTCCAGCCTTCCCGCATTAAACGGCAGCTGCTCAGACCCCGCTGTGCCTCGTGTTCTTTACCCTCTCCAGCACCCGCCGGGGTGGTGGGACAGCCCGGTGCTCTGTGCCCTCGGCTCCCGTCCCCCTGAGAGATCACCCAAATCTGCTCCTCGGAGCCTCGTGAGATCCCCGCCGCCTGTTCCAGCCCTGGCATCACTCGCCGCTCCCCTCCCAAGCGGCCCCGGGGGTGACAGCGGCTGCTTTCACGGCACGAAGCCTCGGCGGCGCCGGCCGCGGCGTCGGGGCTGTCCCACGCCCGTCCCACGCCTGACCCGCCGCGATCTTCTCACTCGAGCAGGAAGAAGGTGGCGGGCGCCGGCCGGGGCNGTGGGCGCCGCCGGGTGTTTTGCCTATCTTGCTTCCGGCACGGCAAGTGCTCCTCTGGCTTGGGAACATCCTTCCTTCCCACCTCGGGGCTCGTGGGGACGAGGGGTGACTCTGCCTGGCTCTGGGTGTCGTGTCTGGATCTGAGGGCTTGAGGGCTCCCAGCTCCCCCGTGCCTTCACGGGGCACGGGAATGGTGCAGAATATGCCTGTAACCCCGCGGTGCCGGCGGCCAGGTGGCAATGTGAGCACAGTGCCCTGCCGAGCACCCCTGGGGATCCAGGGAGCCACCACCTGTCTCCCTGCAGGTGGTCATACACCCTGTTTTGGGTGTCTCTTGTGGCCCACGTCCTGCTGGCTGGGGAAGGGTGCCCAGGATGGCTCCCATCATCCCGGCCCCTGCCTGCCTGGGGCACGGGGAGAGGGACTGTGATTTTGGCCCAAGGGGGATGCAAAGTCCCAGTGCTGGGTGTCCATCAGGCTGCTGAGGGATGAAAGGTGCTGGGGAAGGAGGGGGGATACAACGGGAGAGGAGAGGCTGGAGAAACCGAAACTGGGACAGGGGAAATGATGGTGAAACCTCTGGCGAGAGCCGCAGGGTGTGCCAGGCACAAGCGATACCCCGCTGAGCTCAGGGCCATAAAACCCCGGCTGGTCCCAGCCGCCAAGCACAGCGCAGGCAGCCGTGGGTGAACTCTGCTCCGTGAGGGGCTGAGCTGGGCTTGGGCTGAGCCAGGGCCACAGCGGTCACATGTGACACGGTGGAGCTGCCGGTGTGGCCAACACGTGTCCCTGTAGCAGCCACCCCTCTCCCAGGGACGCTGTCTGTGGTGACCCCGTAGCCCCTCACCAGGGTTTGCCCTCTTGGGGCTGCTCCGGGATGGTATCGCAGAAGGTGCTGAGCCCTAGAGGTGGGATCAGAGCAAAGCTGAGCTCTGACCCGTTTCCATTTCCTCCTGGAGAGGAGATCCCGGGTCCAAAGGGCACTGTAGCACGGCTGTGAGGGCAAAGCCAAACCGGGAGCAGGCAGTGCTGAGGGGGGTTGGGGGGCTGCTTTCCCTGCCCGTGCCCCTGGCACGAGGCTCATGGCCAGGGAGGCTGAGCACCAGTGGTGGAGTGGGACCTGGGGTGGGCGCTGGGGGATGGCCAGTGACATGGGGTGAGTGTGGGGTGGGGGGTTTGCACTCTGGAGCACTGGGGGATGGGCACAGCAAGGCCCCCATGCTGCTCCCCAACAGCCATCCCTTCCCTGACACTTGCCATGCCCTGGGAAGGGGCAATGGCAGAGGGGGCGCTGTGCTGTGGGGACAGTGTGGGGGCCAGTGTGACACACAGGGGCTCCTGTGCCTTGGCCTGCTTGGGGCCTGGGTCCTCAGTGCCACACGTGTCCCCGTCGTGTCCTGCGGCACCGCCCCGTGCCACCCGTGCCCCATGTCCTGTGAGTCCCCATGTCACTCATGTCCCCATGCTGTCCTGCAGCCATTCCCACCCTGGTGGGGAGCAGGACACACCAAACGAAGCCCATGCTGTCCCTGGCTGGGGGCTGTGCCTGTGACACCTGTGCCCTGTCCCCGCAGGAGCTGTCGATGGCGATGATGACCATGCAGATGGGAGGGCTGATGATGGCAGCCCTGGGCTGGCTGGGCTCCATCCTCACCTGTGCTCTGCCCATGTGGAAGGTGACGGCCTTCATCGGCTCCAACATCGTGGTGGCCCAGGTGTTCTGGGAGGGGCTGTGGATGAACTGCGTCTACGAGAGCACGGGGCAGATGCAGTGCAAGGCCTACGACTCCCTGCTGGAGCTCACCTCTGACCTGCAGGCTGCTCGAGCCCTGGTGGTCACCTCCATCTTCGTGGCCTTCCTCGGCTTCCTCATGGCCCTCTCGGGAGCTGACTGCACCCGCTGCGTGGATGACAACGGCACCAAGACCAGGATCTCTGCGGTGTCGGGTGTCATCTTCATCATGGCCAGCATCATGCTGCTCATCCCCGTCTCCTGGTCTGCCAACAGCATCGTCAGCAACTTCTACAACCCCATGGTGCCTGAGGCCCTCAAGAGAGAGCTGGGGGCTGCCCTCTACATTGGCTGGGCCTCCAGCGCCCTGCAGCTCTTCGGTGGCGGTGTCCTGTGCTGCTCGGGATCCCAGTCCCAGCAGGACCCCTACCCCAAGAAGTACAGGGCAGTGAAAACCTGCGGCCCGATGGGCTATGCCATGAAGGACTATGTGTGAGCCACTGTGCCCAGGTGCCAGCCCAAGGCAGAGCACCACTGTCCCTGTCCCGTGTCCCCGTGCCACCCCTGCCCCTGCACTGCCTCCCCCTGCCCATCCCCACGCTGGCTGACCCCAGCACCGTCCCCACGTGTGCCCTTCCCCGGGGCAGGGACTATAAACATCCTGGTGCCACCAAGGCTGCCTGGGCTCGTTTTGAACAGCGTGGTGCGGGGAGGATGGTGACGCGTCCTGGGGTGCTGTGCCCTGCCAGCTGCTGTGTTCCAGCACCTGGAACACCCCACGTTCCCATGGGGATCAGCAGTAGCCAGCTGGGGTGCTCCTGGTGTTCCCTGAAGCAGGAAACTGAGGCAGGGAGAGGATGCTGAGAGCTAAGAGAGGCATGGGGGGACACCAGGGGCTCTGAGCCCCCATGGACTGGGAGGAGACCCCAGAGAAAGGCTGACCCCCCCTCCCAGGCTCCTGGCCACCCACCCTGGAGGGTCCACATTCCCACTGCCCTGGGAACAACACACAGCAGGCAGACAGCAGGGACAGGAGTTTATTGAACAGTGCAGGGCTGGGGACAGCCACAACCCCCAGCTGCCCAGGGGGCAGTGCTGGAGACAAATGGGGAGGGAGCAGTAGGACAGCTACGGATGGGCACAGGGACCCCAAAACGTGGGGGACAAAGCAGAAGGGTGACAAGAGCCATGGGGAGGGCGAGTGTGGAAGATGTGGGATGCCCTGGGTGAGAGACAGGGACAGACACAGCCATTGCCTCACACTGGGGAGGAGCTCCTGAGGGGAAGGATGCAACCTGCTCCCAGGAATGTGGGAACAGGCTGAACAGGAACAGGTCTGAGGGAAGGGAAGGGAAAAATGAAAAAAACCCAAATATTCCAGCAAGAAATTTGGGTAAAAAAGTTCCCAAGGGAGCAGTGGAGGAGGGATTGTGGAGGCAGCCCAGCAAGGGGCTGGGGGAACAGGCTGGGCAGGCAGTGCTGGGTGGCTCCTGGGTGGGGAGCAGCCACCAGCTCCCCAAATCCCTTCCAAACTCATTTTCCACCCCGACCATTAACTACAAAGTGGTGGGAAAATGAGAGATTCCAGCAGCTGTTGTGGGATGAAAAGCGGATGTGGCGCTTGGAAAGCCTCTCCAGCTGGGAGCCACCTTGGCATTGCTGCTCCAGCTCTGGATGTGGAGGCTTCTGCACCTCAGGGCTGGGTTCACTCCTGGGGAGGATGAGGATGGGAGGCCACAGGATACAGCGATAGGGACCCACCCCCTGCAGTCCCCAGGTAAAGTCTCTGGGGTTGGGAGATGAAGAAGGATCCCGATTTTGACCACGAGTGCTGAGGTGGGCAAGGTGGGGAGAAGACATCCTGGAGTGGACATGCCTCAGAACAGCCATGCAGGTCTGTGAGATGTCACAGTGAGTGTTGAGGTGTTGGGGACAATGCCTGAATGTCAGAGCTAAAGGTGGTGCCCAGGAGACCCTGGCGAATCCAGGAGACCCTCCCCGTGCTGAGGAGAAGACAACATCCCCAAGCCCAGACCTTGGGGAGAAGGAACCAAGGAAGGGAATGGGGAAACTCCCCCAAAATGCTGTCACCCCCCAGCAGCTGCCCCGCTCCAGGAGGGGGTCACTGGGCTCAGTTTTGCAAGGGGCCGAGTGCTCACCCCCCCTCCAGACCCACGCGGGCTCTCAGCCCTCCTCGAGGTGGGGCACAGGGCACTTCTGGTAGATGTAGACCACCCCGGAGATGTAGCCGGTGCCTTGGGTGCTCTCCTCCTCGGTGGTGGCCCTCTCCCAGTACTCCACCTTCTGGGCCAGCAGCTTCTGCCAGGCTCCGCTCCGCTCCAGCTGCCCCAGCGCCGCCTCCAGCTCCGCCTTGTACCGCAGGTTCGAGGGGTTGCTCCGCGTCGTCAGGCACAGGAAGCCGCCTGCGGGACAGGAGACAGGTAACACTGGCACAGGGTGCCCCTCTCTGGGAGTGGCATCCCCTGGAAAGGGTGGGGACACGGGAAGGCACCGAGAGCCCGCCAGGAGTCAGCGGGCAGGGGACAGGCAGGGCAGGGCAAGGGCACAGACAGGGCGCGGACAGGGCAGTGGGCAGGGCATAGACAGGACAGCAGGCAGAGGTGGGCAGGACAGGGGACCAGTGGGCAGCGGATGCCCAGCGGACGGGCGGGATGTCACGCCTGAGCACAGGCTGTCACACACCAGCACTGCTACTGCCACCTCCTACCTTGTCCCGCTGCCTGGACCTGGCAGTGGGCAGGCTCAGGGACCCCGTGCCATCGCCCGTCCCTGGCAGCAGGGACAAGGCCACGTCCCAGCTGTGCCACGGGTCCAGCGGGGAACGCACACCCACCGGGGCCCGGTGTCCTCATCCCACCACCCCGGGGGTCCCGGCGGGGAGGGGACACGGGCCCTCCCTTACCAGGCTTGGTGGCCCGCAGCAGCTCCGGCAGCACCGTGCTCGGCACCTGCCCCTCGCCCAGGGCCCCCACCAGCGTCACGGCGTCGTAGTACTCTGCGAGGACACGAGGCGTCACCGGGGGGACCCTCTGGGGCTCCCCCCGCCCGGTGCCAGCCCGTCACCAGCGGGACGCGCGGGTGTCACCGAGGGGTCCCCGGGGGCCGGCCCCTCCCGTTACCTGCGGGCGCGGGCAGCGGCTCCGTGCCCAGGACGCAGAGCCGGAGCTCCTGGTAGAGCCCGGTGCTCCGTGCCTGCTCCAGCATCCCCGCGCTGCCGTCCACGCCGTGCAGGCAGCGGAACCCGCGCCGGTGGAGCTGCGGGGACAGAGGCACCGTCACCCCTGCCCCGTCCCGTTACTCCCGGCCCGGCCCGCCCCGTCCCGTCCCGTCCCGCCGGTACCTCCCGCGCTACGAGCCCGGTGCCGCAGGCCACGTCGAGCAGCCGCGCTTCGGCGCGCGGCGCGGGGAAGGCGAAGGAGAGCGAGGCGGCGGCGAGATGCGGTGCCCGGTACTCCAGAGCCGCCACATCCTGCGGGGACACGGCGGTCAGCGGGGACACCCGCGGCCCCCCGGCGCTCCCGTCCCCGCGGTGTCCCCCGTACCTGCTCGTAGCGGGCGGCCCAGCCGTCGTAGAGCCGCAGCCGTTCGGGCAGCGCCGAGCCCCGGTGCACCGCGGCCACCCGGTCCCGGACCGCCGCCGGCAACCCCATCCCGGTACCGGCCGGGCCCCCCCGCGCCCCATTGACCCGCACCGGGACACGCCCCCCGCTGCCCATTGGCTCCGCCTCCCGCTCGCGACACGCCCCCAGCGCCTCATTGGCTTCTCCGCCCGCCCAGGACACGCCCCCAACGCGCGTTTCCCCAGTGACCCCGCCCAGGACGCGCCCCGTAGAACACGCGATCCCCGCCCAGGCCACTCCCCCCACACTCCATTGGCTCCGAGGGCGCGCCCTGGTCACGCCCCTGCGCTCCATTGGCTCCGAGAGCCCGCCCCGGCCACGCCCCCGCGCTCCATTGGCCGCCGGAGCTGGCCCTAGAGAGGGACCGGGGCGTTGGGAGCGACCAAGTGCGCCGGGCAGGTGGGGGGGAAAGGGCCAGGTGTCCTGGGACTTGACCAAGTGTCTGAGTGGTGACCAAGTGCCCCAGGAAGGTGTCGAGTACCCTGCGGGGATGACCAAGTCCGGGGATGATGACATCGAATGCCCTGGGGGCGTGGCACCGAATTCCCACGGGGCGTGGCGCCAGGAGCCCCAGGGGTACCACTTTCTCCCAGCAGTGTCCGCTGTCTCTGCTGCTCCGTCACTTGTACGGGTCAGCTCCCACTGCGTTACTCATGTCCCAGGCGCGGGGACGGTGCCCTGGACAGGTCACCTCCTGCCCGGCCCCCAGCCCCAGCTGCACACGGCTGCGCTGTCATCTCCATCCTGCGTCCGCATCTTCCTCCACTCCGACTGTCACCCAGCGCGGCCACCACCCGAGCCCGCCCTGTCACAGTGTGCGTGGCAGTGACAGCCCGGGACTGCCCCCGGGGAGGAGGCCACCCACCACCAGGGCAGGTCCTCCTTGTCCTGGCCTGCCCATCCCGCTCCCACGGGGCGGGGGTCACTCTGCGCTGCCCCTTGGGGACAGAGGACAGGAGCGGGAAGTGGCTGGGACGGAGGAGGCACATCCTGACTCCTGCGAGGAGCAGGGAGCTGGAATTGGTGATCCCTACTGGGTCCCTTCCAGCCCGAGGTGTGCCATGATGCATAATCTACATGAAGTTTGGGTTTTTCTCAGAGCAAGAAACACCCCCGAGAACCAGCGCGATGCACAGGGAGGGGCAGGATGTCCCCTCCGGATCATGATTCTCTGGGATGCCTGATCCGGGTGCCCGACACTGGCAACGTTCCGTATCCAGCTGCGTTATCTCCTGAAGGGCTGTCCCTGGGAGGTCGCTGCGGGAGTCCCCTGTCAAACCAACCTTTGGTGTCGCAGCGAGGACGAGGGACAAGCTCTGGGACAAGCCACAGCTGTGCCCATCGCCTCTGGCTGTTTCCAGCAGCGGATCCTGCCGCTAATTAGTGACGGATTCAGCTGCTAATTAATGGCGGGAAGAAAATGCAGTGCCCTGACGGAGCCGGTGGCTGCCCCGAGGCCGCGTTGGTGGCCTCGTCACCTCCTCTACAGTCCCCGTGTCCTCCTGCTTCCCTGCCCTTCCCTCCCTGGGGACCTGCCCGCGGTCACACGTGGGCCCCGCGGCCGGGCAGTGCAGGCCGGGGCCCTCGAGAGGGAGCCCTCCGCCCGCGGGACGGACCCCACGCCCCGCCGGGCTCCGGTGTCACTCCCGGGGACGGCCTCAGAGAATTCCTGGCTGAGCGGCAGAGGAGAACACGGGGCTGGAGGGCGGCAAGGGCTCGGCCCTGTGACAGCAGGGACCGTGTCCCCCCCACCTGGGGCCACCCAGGATGTCCCAGGTGGGAGCCACCCAGGACGCCTTGATGGCTCCCAGGCGGCGGCCAGGGGGCTGCAGCCCCGTGACAGCCCCTGCCACTGTTCGTGGGCATTTTGTCCCCTCTGCTGCCACCAGCGTGGGCCCAATCCTGTCCCTTGTGCTTGGTGTCTCCGGGAGGGTTGTGGCCTCCAACAACGGCTCTCACAGCCTCACCGTGGTTCCCACCACTCACTGAACCTTCCTTTACAAACCAGGGCCGGGACGCACTGCCAGCACCTCCTGCCCCTGGCTCTGCTGGCCCCAGGGGCCACTGGGCCTTGCCTTCTGCAGCCTTGACCAGCACGGACACAGCCCCGAATTAGCCGGTGCTTTGCCAGGCATCCCCTTCCCGGGGCTGGCTGGCTGTGTCACAGCACAGCTGTGCCAACATTTGCACCCCGTGCCACCAGCACTGGATGCCCTGGGCTGTCCCCGCTGACGGCGGGGGACAGAGGTGGCAGCAGGCTGTGGCAGGTGGGAGCGTCCCATGGCCGGTGCCGGTGTGAGGCTGGACTTTGTCCTGACACGTGGCCTGGCGCTGGCGGGCTCCCACTGGGTCACAGGGCGTCCTGTTCCTATGATGCAGCTCCTTGGGGTGCTGTCCTTGTCCCCTGCCTGGGGACAAGGCTCTGCCTGTGCCCTGATGGGGTGCTGGGACCCTGGAGCTCAGTTCAGCTGCCCTGCTGGAGTGTCCCCACCACCCCTCAAAGGGAGCTGGGGGGACATGTGCTCCCAAGGCAGTTTCTGGCTCAGAGGAATTTGGGGACAGTCATGGTGCTGTCACTGCAGGCTGTCAGGGTCATGGGCTGCATCTCTGTGCATTTGTCCCTGCTGCAGCTTCTTGGTGGTGCAGAAGCACACCAGCACCAGGGAATGTCCTCAGGGCGTCCCAAGACATTCACAGCTCTGGGAAAGGACCCTTCGTGGTCCCCTGTGCTCTCTGCTGCATTTCCTGAGCTGGGAGAGCAAGGACAATCATCCCACGGGGCACAGTGCTCTGCTGGGTGCAGAACTGGGCAGAGCAGGGAAGGAAAACCCTGTGGGGTGACAGCCAGGTGGGATCTGGAGAGCCCCCATGGGGAGACAGTGGCAGGAGGGAGGTTCAGATTGGACATTAGGAAAAATTTATTCACAGAAACGGTGGCCAGGCCTGGCACAGCTGCCCAGGGCAGTGCTGGAGTCCCCATCCCCTGAGGGGTTTAACAGCCCTGTGGATGTGGCACTTGGGGACATGGGGCAGTGGTGGCTGTGGCAGTGCTGGGGGAGTGGTTGGACTCGATGATCTTGAAGGGCTTTTCTAACCTTAACGATTCTGTGATCTTCCCACGGCCGAGGAGGTGACAGACAGCAGGACAAGGCGGGGGTGGCTGGTGGGGTTCCACACACCCTGGGTGTGTTCACGCTCTGCACTCACATCCTTGGAGGACAGAGAATTTTCCTTTCCCATCATCCAGACATGACTGGAATCCATCCACTTCTCCCCCAGCCCCCATCTCTCTGGTGTCCAAGGACTGCTGATTTTTCCCCCTGAACCCCACTCAGCAGCACGAGGTCGCCTGGGCTCCTGCCCGACTTCTGAGTCTGTCAATCTCAGCGTTTCTGTCACTGATGACGCCGGGGGCTGCTGTCACCAAACCTCCTGCCCTGGTCCCCACTGCCCGCAACCGGGTGACAAGGAGGGGCTGAGCTGTAAATCAGCGCTGCAGGCGCGGAGCCGGGCGGAGCTGGGAGCGGCGGGAGCAGCTCACCGGGCTGACTCAGGAGCCTCACATGGCCGGGAAGGGCTGTGCTGCCTCCAGCGGGCCACGCTGCCAGTGTCCCACGAGCCGCCCGGGACCTGGGGTGTTCCCTGACTGTGGCTGTCACCCCGCAGGGCGCTGGCCATGGCTGGTGCCCGGCGCCAGGAGCAGCGAGACGTCCCTGCCGTGCTGAGAACATTCCCTGGCCTCTGTGCCCCTGCATCAGTCCCAGCCTGTGCGCAGGTGTCACCCGCATCCCATCCCACCTGCAGCCCCAGTGTGGGGTGCTCCCCTCCCTCCCGCAGCTCCAGTGCGTGCTGCTTCCATCCCTCTTGCATCCCCAGTCCTCGGTGCTCCTTTCCCCAGAACCTCCCGTGCACGGGCTCCAACCTCCCTTTGTGCTACTGGTGCACAGAGCTCCAACACCCCGCTGCCCCCGGGACACGGCAGTGCCATGCCAGCACATCACAGGGGCTCTTCCACTGCTGACATTCCCATTTCTCCCTATCCCCACCCCAAACGCCAGTGGTTCCGTTCACAGGGTGTGCTCTGGCTGCAGTTCTCATCTGAGCTCAGCCCCTTCCTCACCTCTGAGCAGCCCCACAAACCATCCACACCCCCAGCTCATGGACCTCACTCCTTGTCCCCGTTCCCCCTTGTTCCCTCTTGTCCCCATTGTCACCTGCTCCTTTCCCCTGACTGGGGTCTTCCCACCCTGGCGATATCCAACACACCCAGGGAGCTCAGCTCCCACCCACAGCCACACGTCCCCCGTGTCTCTGTCACACCCCCGTCACCTCCCGGACCCATTCCCTGTCCCTCACAGCCCTTCCCGCAGCGAGGTGAGTTCCCCCGGTGCTGCCTCCCTGTTCCCATTCCCACAGGCAGTGCCACGACATCACAGACACCTGGGCACACCTCAGCCCCTGACTCAGCGTCCCTCCTGGGACAGCACCTCTGCAACTCATCATCCTTCGTGGAACAGCACCCTCGTGACTCAGAGTCCTCAGGTCCACCGCAGGAGCTCCCTGTTCCCACCCTGGGACACAACGTGACTCGCTGGTCACATCCCTACCACTCCTGGCATTCCAGGTGTGGCTGCACCACAACCCCCCGGCTCGGCGCAAACCCACCCGACCATGACCCCCAAATCCCCCCGAGCCCCTGCCCTGCCACCAGCCTGGCTGCCCAGATCACTCTTGTGAGACAGCCCAGCTCCGGATCTCCTCCCTGGGACTCCCCTGTTCCGTCCCCGCATCTTGGAAAGTGACTGCCACCTCCTGGGAAGAACAAGGGACAGGCTGGGTGAGATCCAGGAGGTGGAAGTTGAAGTCAATAAAGCCCAGTTCTGTTACGAGGTGCGAACTTTCACTGGAGCAGGAATTAACGAACGGATTAACGGCTGTAAATGAACAAAGGGCTTCTTGTGACTTGTAAAAGGTGACTCAGTGCTTCCAGGAAGGCTGGCTGCTCTCCAAGTGATCCTGGTGATGCCAGGGCAGGCTGGACCTTACCTGTTGAGGTTCATCCTGGTGATCCTAAAGCACTTCTGGACATTTGGTGAGGTTAAACCACTTCAACACTGTCTGCACAAGGGCTGAGGCGGTATTTGGGTATCTGAATCCTAAAAAGCCGTTTGTAACTTCCTCCACCAACCCCCAACCCTATGGATATTCAGGAAGGAGGATGGGCTGCTGTGTCCAATTGCTGTTATTTATTTTATCCCCAGGCTCTTGCAGTATCTCCTGGAGCCCAGTCCTTCCTTTCTCGGGGGCATCCCTGAATCCCAGCTCTGCTGTGAGCCCAACAGATTGCCATTGGCAGGAGGGATGGAGAATCCCTGGGCTGCTTCATCCTCTACTCATCCTGCCCAAATGAGGATTTGGGCGGGGGGTCCCTGTGGGAGTGGAGCCAAAAAGGTCAAACCATTATCACTTTCTTGAACCGAGCTGAACCTGAGCTGAGCTTTGACAATTCCAACTGGAACCGAATTACCAGACTTGGACCGCGTCACACAGCCAGGGAAAGCAAAGCAGAGAAGTTGCACAAGTGGTTTGGAGTGAGAGCCATGGAGTGGGAAGGTGTCAGCGCATTGGGTGACGATGACCATGGGCTGAGAGTTCCTAGAATGCTAGGAAGGTTTGGGTTGGAAGGGACCTTAAAGACCAACTCGTTCCATGCCCCTGAGTTCATCCATCCTAGAGCTCGATGACATCTTTGCTTGTTGTTGCAATGATGTCAACCCATCGCTCCTGGCTGTTGAGTCTTGCCCTCCCTTTGCCGGGGATTGCAGCCCTGGAGGACTTTGCCGGAGGATTGCATCTTTGGATTTCCTGGCTGGAGCCGCTCCTCTGAATGCTCTCCAGCCTGTGTTGATCCAAATGACCTGGTTAGGCAGGCAGTGGTGGGTCTCTCCGAACTCACAGTTGCAGCTGGAAGAGGGTGTGCGATCAGAGTCCTGGGAAAGGGAGAGCAGCAAAGCGAAGGCTGCGGGCTGGGAGCTGCTCCGTCACAGCTCCCGAGAAGCACGTGTGAGGGAGGATCCGGCGGGGAGCCGCCCGCTCCTCCAGAAACACATCTAAGGGAGTAAGTTCAGGGAGAGGCCAGGAATCTGGCAAAATGGAAATCTTGGGAATTATCTCAAGAACAAGGAGGAGGAGCCCAGACAGCGGAAACAACTTTAAATCATTCAAGACAGGGTAACAGGAGTGCGTGGGCAGAGGTAGCACGGCCTGCTGGGGGTGGCCGATGGATTTCCCAGGGTCCAAAGGGAAGGTGAAGGTGACCCCTGGTGGTCCTGGTGACCTGTGGTGGTCCCTGTGGTTCTGGGGAGGTGTGACCATGGCTGGGTCTGGGGTGGCTGCTTGGTTACCTTCCTTTTCTGCACGGAGTGGGGAGTGCAGGTAAAGTTCTCCCACAGGGCTGAGCTCCACCTAGGCTGGGCTGCAGGCACAGGGAGCTTGGATAAATCCCATATTCCCAAAAGCCTCATGATGGGCTTTTGTCTTACGGCACTTTGAACACTGGCTGAAGAAATCTCATCTGTGGATTATCTAAAGTAACAATTAAACTGGGAGCTCACGTGTGTTCAAAGGGTGGGTTCAGCATGAGTTCATGGAAGAAAAATCCACCAGGGATTATCACAGCCAAAGGCTCAGCTCTGGCTCAGGAGGTCCATGAAAAGTGCTGTAATCTGGGAAGGTATTTGAGGCTGTGTCACCCTGTGTGGGTGCTGTGTTTCTGCTGTTGGGGTGAAGTGCAGGGGAGCCTTGGGCACTGCCCCTGCTCAGCGCAGGGCAAGGCAGGGAACCTCCTCCTCCAGCATTGGAAAGGCAGCCAGGATGTCCGACCTCGGCTGCAGGAAGGTGTTTGATGCTGTTTCACAGGACCGCGACGTGCCTGGACTGTTACAACGTGTGTGCAGGTGTGGTTCCCAAAACCCTCAGCACCCCGGAATCCACAGACTCCACAGCCACGTGAGAAGCCTTGAGGGACCAACTCAAAGTAAGCCTGACTTGTTGAAGAAATGATCTTTAAAAAAAGACACTCCAGAACCCACCTCGGTAAGGGAGGTGCCATGAGAGGAAACTCTCAGGCCGACCTTGCTGGAGAGCAGGGGCTGGAGGAACCCCATGGAGGCTGGAGAGCAGGATCAGGATCAGGATCAGGATTAGGCGGAACCTGATCTGATCAGCCTCAGCATGGGAAGGACAATTGCTCTGCTGGTAGATCAAGGATTTAGGGGTCAAGGTGGTGCAAAGTACCAGTGTCAGAGAAGATTTCTATGCCAGGACAAGGGGAATGGCTTCCCATTGCCAGAGGGCAGGGATGGATGGGATACTGGGAAGGAATTGTTCCCTAGGAGGGTGGGCAGGCCCTGGCACAGGGTGCCCAGAGAAGCTGTGGCTGCCCCTGGATCCCTGGAAGTGTCCAAGGCCAGGCTGGACGTGGCTTGGAGCACCCTGGCATCGTGGCAGGTGTCCCTGCCCATGGCAGAGGTGGCACTGGATGAGCTCTGAGGTCCCTTCCAACTCAAACCATTCCACGATTCTGTGCTTCTGAGCTACCCAGGTTGTGCTGGTCACTCTCCACCAGTTCCTGAAGCCTTGGCCAGTGTGGAGGTCCTTGCTGCGACCTCCCACTCCCTGGTCAGGTGTGCAGCCCTCAGCCCCGGGTGCCTGCAGGCTCTGTGTGCAGCACAGATGCTCCGGGCCATGCCAGACCCTCTGTGTTTCTTGGCCCCCGGCTCCTCGGCCATCTCGCCAGGTATGTAACTATCCCAGCTATTTCCTGCTGTACTGCAAGAAAAATGAAAAAATTAAATCATCCAACCTTTGGCCCTGTTTGATACAAATCCAGGCTGCAGCATTGCAGACGGATTGCGTGTGGTGGCAGCGCCGCCAGCACCCCGTGCCCTGCCTGTTCCCTTTGGCAAGGGGAGCACGAGGGGCTGCCATGGATGTGGCCTGGAGCCAGCTCCCATCGCAGCCCGAGTGATTTATGGCCTGCGTTCCAGCTCCTGACAGGCACATCCTGGGATGCCGTGCTCCTGCACTGCCTGCAGAGAGGGACTGTGGCTGTCTGGGGCTGCCGCTGTCCCCTGGAGCTGCCCTGACCCTGGCAGAGAGGGGCAGCTCCCACCAGTGCTGCCGGCACAGTCCGGGGTGAGGAGGGACCCCCTCACTTCCCAGGGACTCCTTCATGTTTTCTGTCTCGTGATGAGTGCCGGGGGTCCAACATCCCAGGATTACTCTCCATAATCCCAAAATTGCTGCCCTGTTCCCAGGCGGGTGCGATGGGTACTGCCCTGTGCAAGGGGTGCCAGGCTGTGCCAGGCTGTGCCAGGCTGTGCCAGGCTGGCCATTGCTCAGCACCTTTGCTGCCTGGGGCTGAGCTGGGGCTGCTGGGCTTGGCTGCAGGGCCCAGAGCAGCTCCTGAGAGCCTGAACCCCCCGGGACGTGCAGCTCAGGGCAGCGCAGCCCAGCAGGTGCTCTGCTCCTCCTCTGGGAGCAGGGTCACTGAGGGGATTTGCCATCTCTGCGCTTGTCCCCAGCTGCCCTCAGCAAAAGTGGCTGATCCTGGTGGGGAATGGACACGGCAGTGGGGGCACGAGCAAGCCCTGGAGGCCTGATGACCACTGGGGTTGCTGGTATTTTGAGCTGGTGGGAGCAGTGGTTTCCTCATGCCCAGCCAGACATCCCGTGGGAAGGCCAGGACAGGCTGGAGGCAGGGCTGTGTCTCTGGGTGCTTCGAGGCTGAGGCTGGGATGTGGGACAGGGTGTTTCTCCACGTGCCTCCAGATCCCATCCTGCCAGGCCCTGGTGACAGGGGCTTGGTGTCCTGTTCCCTCCTGGCTGGGCCTTCAGCCTCCTGCTCACGCAGGGACTTCTGCACTTGTGGAATGCACCCCAAGAGAGGGAATTGCCTCAGGTCCCCTCCTGTGGCCAGAGCTGGGAAGGACCAGGGATGCATCTTGCCAGAGCTCCATGACTGCAATAAAATCCCATCCCATCCCATCCCATCCCATCCCATACCGTCCCGTCCCGTCCCGTCCCGTCCCGTCCCGTCCC
>VZRQ01001029.1:81170-101735 GCA_013397975.1 Machaerirhynchus nigripectus | reverse complement strand
TGAGTGGGATCCCAGGCCCCTGTTTCCCCAGTCTGTGGGATCCCCCCAGGCTGGCAGTGCTCTGCAGAGGTCGGGTGCCATAAGGACCCCACAAAAGCACCCTGAGTACCACCAGCCCCATCCAATTGTAGGCATGACCTCGTGCCCCTGGCTCCTGCCACGGACCAGCTCTCCAAGGCTGTGTCCAGCAGGCAGAAGCTGGTGCCTGTGGAGGTATTTTGTTATTCTTTCAGCTTTTTTTCCCCAGCAGAGCAGGCAAGCCACGGTCTGGATTCCAGTTTGGCTGTAATTGTGCTGTTATCTCTCCCCCAGGGTCTGGTTTCCCTCATGCCTGGGGCCTCTGTGAGTGAATGGATGTCTCCCTTAGGGCTGTTCCAAAGCTTTCCCTGCCTCTGCCCTCTCCCCTTTCCCGTGCTGCCCTCGCTGCCCTCTGCACTCCCCTTGGCCCGAGCCCCAAGCCCTGCAGGGTAAAGGCTCCCGGGAAGCACCTGCAGTCCTGAACGCGAGTGCCCCAGCAGCCACTGTCCCCTCGGCAGGGCGCGGGACGCCGGTGGTGACGGAGCAGGACGCGGGCTGCGGCGGGGCTGGGCCCGGCAGGGAAGGGCCCCTGGAGGCCGCTCCCTTCCCGCCGGGCTTCCCGGGGGCGGCAGGCCCGGAGGCAGCAGCTGCGGCCTGCAACGCAGGGAATTGCCTGAGTTTGTCCTGATGGAGTTCTTTTCCCCTGTGATGGTCACAAAACGTGAGAAGGGAGCAGTGGGTGGGGCTCTGGACATGTTCAGAGCTTGAAACACCATCACCTTGGACCTGCTGTGCTGGGGGAAGGCACCTCCACAAGGCCTCTGCCACCCCAGGTACTCTGGGATGTTCTGATTGTGCATAGCAATGCCTGTGACAGTCCCTGAAGGGCTGAAGGCTCCGAGAGATGGCACCAAGCAGGGCTGTGAAAGAAGGTCCAAATCATGAAGGAAGTTTGTGGAAAAGGAGGGGAGAAGATGCAGAATGGGTCTGCCCTGGGACCTTGGCCTCCCTGCTGAGCTCTGAGCTGTTCACTGCAGGCTCTGGTCAAAGCTGGGACATTTCCCTGGCATGCAACCCTTGTCTGGCTCCGGCACCTGACCCGGCACCAGGATGGTCCTGGCTCATGGAGCTGATGGAGCTGATGGAGCTGCACATCCTCTCCCAGCTGCCAGAGCAGGCCATGACAGGCTGATCCCAGACACGGCCCCAGGGATGGTCCCATTGCCCCATCGTGGTGAAGGCTCCTCTTCCCTCACTGTCCTCTCCCAATCTCAGGGTCACTCCCCCTGGTTTCTCTGACCATTCAGAGGATGTTCACCAGGGACCAGCCTTGGGATCCCAGGATTCAAGGGCTTCGCTTTGCTGCTCTCATATCTCCCTGTTCAACAGCAGCCCAGCTCCTCTGGTCCCAGTGTCTCCAGGGCTTGGGAATGGCCCCCGACCCCCTCCTAGGATGGCTGGTGGTCACACAAACCAGGACACATCCCTGTGTCCCCTGCAGTTCCCAGGCACTGCTCCACACGCTGGGCCAGAGCTGGTGTGACACTGCTCGGGACACTGAGATGCGTGTGGGTGCTAATCTTTGGGGCCATCAGGCCAGGCACTGAACCAAAATCCAGCTCTAATTGGCCTCTTCCAGTAATTCTTCCTGACAAAGCAATTAAGTTTCTCAGGCAAGAGATGTTCTTTGCAAATGGTCTGTGCCAGATGCTTTTGCTTTTTTTATCTGTGGTATTTAAGGATCTTTTCCTAATACTCACTCATTATTTTATGAGGCACAGACTGGTTCTTCCTGGCCTTTTGAAGCTCAGTATCACACTCATGTTTGTTTGTTGTCTCAGGGCTTCCCTAACTGTATGTGAGGGGGTTTTTGTTTCATTAAAAAAAAAAAATTATTTCAAATAAACATTCTTGATTTGTAAAGGGCTGGGCCCTGTGAGACAGGGCAGGGAATGGGATGGGCTCCAGCCCTCCCAAGCCTGCAGAGGCTGCGTGTTCTGCAGTGGGACTGAGGTCAAAGCTGGAAAAACTTGCAAGGCAGGATCACAGAGCAGGGCCCCTGCCAGACATGTGGAAAACATGAGCTGGGGGTGGCTGCAGTGGGGGCATGGGCTGGCACTGCCCACAGTGCCCCCTTCATCCCTGCCCACCCCTGCAAATCCTGTGGCTGCTGGGGGGCTCACAGCCCTTTGTCCCCTCACCTGGGAGCTTGTGCCTCCACCTTCCTGCCATCCACTTTTAGTGGCTCCAATTCCTCCTTCGGGGGAGCCCAGCCCTCGCTTCCCCAGCCCGGGCCCGCTGGGGCTGCACGAGGTGTGCTGGGATCCTGAGGAGCTGCTCATTCGCACAAGGCCTCGCCCACACCTGCCCTTCCCCGAGCTCTGCTCCCGGCGGTGTTTGCCCCATCCCCACACCCCTCCCACGTGCACCGGCGGTGTTCCTGCTCCCAGGAAAGGGAGCAGCCCTGGGGAATGGTTCAGCACTGGTTCTGCTGGGAGCACTGCCCCAGGGAGGCTGGCAGCCCTTGGAAATGAAGTATTGGAGGAACAAGAGAGCATCTGGACGGGGTGTGGTGTAGGGTGAAACCAGTTGGGTTTTGGGGTGCCTCTGTGCTCTCTGTGGGGTTACTGGGCACAGTGCTGGGTATGTCCTAGTCCTCATGGTCTCTGACATCTCACCCAGTGACTTCAGCACTGCTGGCTGCTCTTACAGAGGATCTGGGCTGGGCTGGGTGTTGTTTGATCAATGAGACCCCAAGTGTTACCTTGCCTGGCCTTTCTGGAGCCAGGAGGGTGTTTGGGGATGCTGGGGAGGGCAGGGTGGGGTTCTGGGGCAGAATGTCAAGGGGGAGCAGAGCTGGGGTGCAAGGTGTGGACTCGACACGAGTGGCCCCACAGCAGGTCCCAGCCCTCCTGTGCCACCAATGCAACCCCACGGGGAGGGGACGAACAGCTCTGGGGAGGGGGTGGTGACCCCATCCTCATGTGTGTCCATCACTCAGCCCGGGGGCTGCGCTGGATGGAAGGGAAGCCCAGGTGTCCGAGGCTGTGGCAGGTGCTCCCGCGGCTCCGAGTGACCTCTCCCAGTGGGCTCCGGCCCAGCGATTCGGTCACTCCATAAATCTCCCATCCTGTGCCGCGCTCACCGCGGCGAGGCAGCCCTGACTCAGGGCTGGGAGTGTCCAGCTGCGGCCGCTATCTCCGCGGAGGAGCTGTGTGTGGGGGTGCCAGCATTTCCAGGCGAGAGACAATCGGGCTTTATTTCCCTGCCACATAGGAAAAATAATAAACATTCCTCGGGTTTGTTTTCAGGCTGCTTTGTGGAATAAATCTCAGACTGTTGTTGTCTCCCTGGGCTCCCTGGTCCCACAGAACTGCCTGTTCTCACTCCGTGAGTCACCGACTGGCGGCACCTCTGAAATCCCGTGCGGTGCCCGGGGCTGCTCCGTGCCAGATGTGCTGTGGACACCTGGAGCAGAGCTGCTCCACATCCATGGGGAGCTCAGCTTGGCACCAGTGTCTGTCGGGATCCACGAGCCCCCTGGATACCTCTGCAGCCTGGACAGCCCTGGTTACCTTGTCCTCTGGACCTGGGTCTTCCTCCAAGGGTCCAAGTCTGACAGCATCTCCAAGGGGAAGGGGCTGTCCCATGGGACAAGGGCTCTCCAGGAGGAGACCATCTGGAGCCAGTGGCCATTCCCACCCCCTCTGTCTCAGTGGGAAGGAGATCCAAGAGATGCTATGGCCTCTGTCCTTCCACCTGTGGGAACATCTGTCAGCAGCACCCATTTGGTGTGGTGGGATCTGGCCCCCTCCCACACAGTGCAGGAAGCTTGGCCTGATGTTGACCCTCATTCTGGAGATGTGGCTCCATGGGGAGGAGGTGCCCACACTCCTGCCCTGGCTGATCCCCATGGAGGCATCCTATTGCTGTGGGATCTGTGTTGAGAGGGAATGGCGTGTGGAACGTGCTTGGAGCCAGGTTCACACCACTGCTGATGCACCAGTTGGGTAAACTGGGGTGGGAGACAGCCAGAGCTGGCCTGGCACCTCCTGGAGCAGCAGATCTTGGTGTGACCTACAAGCAGGGATGACTCACATCACCTCCAAAGTGTGCCCAGTGCCAGTGTGGCACCCAAACCTTGTCAGTGCTCCTCCCACAAATGATCCCATTGTGGAAGACCACGGAGGCCCCGGAGCATGGTGTGGGCAGAGGGCTGACCCCAGGCTGGGTGGTGCCTGCTGTGTGACCTGTGCTGATGAGCTGAGCCCCTTGGCACAGGTTTGGGGCACCTGGGTGTCTGAGCATGTCCCACGAGGCAGGATGGAGCGGGGAGTGTCCAGTGTGTGCATGTGGTGGGATGGTGACCTCAGCCACGCATGAGTCCCAGAAATAGCTGGGTTTAGAAACATGAAGTCTGCTTGTGCTGCTGCCCAACACTCATTGCAAGTGTAGTGGCAGCCCAGTCCAGTGAAACTGTGGCCAGAACAGCGCGAGTTTCGGCAAACAAACCGAAAGGTGGCTGGGAGGGACTCGGGGCCCAAGGATGCCAAAAATGTGGCGAAGGATTCCGAGGTGAATAATGAAGAAAAATCCCCAGCCTCAAGGTAAAGTTTTTAAGTGCCTCACCAGGAGGGGAAATGGGATGAGGAATGAATGAAACGCTGTTGCCAGGAGGTGCTGTTCAAGCCCTGGAACAGCTGAGAGAGGGCTGGATGAGTAGTGTGACCCCGGGCAGCAGCAGCTCGGGGAGATGCGCTGGCTCAGCCTAGGGGCAGGACAGGAGCTGACACCTCGCTGATGGCCCTGGATTCCACAGCAGCCCTGCAGGCAGCCGGGCTTCTCTCATTAGACAGGGTCGTTCAGGTGAAACGTGACTACAGCTTGCAGGAAAGGCTCTGGGAGGGAAAGTCATTCCCCGGAGATGCTGGGTAGAGGCTTAAGGGCTGTGCTGTGCAGTCAGCAGCACAGCTTCTCCAGAGTTTCTAAAAATCAGACAAGAACTGGTCTGTGTGCAGAGCTCTGGACACTGTCAGGATAAGGAGTGAGGAGGCTCTGCTGGTGACAGGTGAATTCCTGGCCTCGGCATGGGGGATCCGCAGGCACTGGAGATCAGCGTGGCTGAGCTCGCCTTGGCCATCAATGAACAGAGTGTTTATTTGGACATCTGAAAGGTCAATTTGCTAAAATTCGAAACAATTGCTGGCATGACCGACTGAGACTGTAAATTTAGAGTGGGAGGTGTTAGCAAAAACTGGGACTCATTCAAGGACATCTCAACAGTGCCCCAAAAGCCATGATTTCATAGCCCAAAATAATTCTCCCAGGGAAGAAGCTGTCAGAGGCGGTTTGGACGTGTAAGTGTGGTGGCCTGCAGCTGCAGGGGGAGGACCACGCTGCACGAGTGCTGCAGCAGGTGGGAACCAGGCGGGGGCCTGGCTGGCATCTGGGGCAGAGGCAAGGAACTGAATGAAGGCCAAAGTGTTGGCTTTGTTTTGCTGCCTTGGAGAGGGCAGCATGCCTTCCCCTCCTCCTCATCCTTCTGCCTCAGCCATGGTTTCTGGAGGGGTGACTCATGCTGACAGGCCATGTCACATGGTGGGGAGGCTGGTGGTGTGGAGCTGAGCAGCCATCGGGTGGGAAAAGAGACCTTGGTGGCACATCCTGGGACAGCGGGATGATGGCAGCTGGTGAAGACCTCGAGAGGGGTCTGCCTTAGACCCAGCAGAGCACCCAGGGTCCTGGCTGGGCTGCTCCATCCACCTGGGAGCGGCTCCAGCAGATTGTCTGTGGACAGAGACAGGAGAAGGCTGTAGGAGTGGTGATGGAACACCGTGGGCTGGCCATTCAAGCAGAGTCCATCTGGCCCATGGGACACTCCCGTCTGCCCTGGAGGAGACAACTCCAGCACAGAGAAGGTTTCTGCTGAGAGCCTGGTATGTGTCAAAACCCAGGGTCCAATGCTTGGGCTGGAGAAGGAGGAGCACCCCAGGGAGGATGAGGAACAGGGAGGCCTCCAGCGATGTACAGAACTGCTGGAGGTAGGAGGGGAAGCCAAAGAAATCAGTGAGCTGTCACTGGCTGATGGCAGCGAGAGGCCTTTGAGAACATACATTTAGGACAACCAAGTGAAGCCAACCCCAAATCCCAGCCCTACGTAAAACAAATGGGGCCTAATCCTAAGAAGCAAACCCGTCAGTGTTCAACAAACGACTCCACCCTGTGCTGGGTCAAAGCAGAGAGACACGTTCGACCCTGGCAGGGTAAAGCAATTAAATCTGTAATGAGGGAGACCGGGGTAAAGCAATTACATCTGTAACAAGGGAGGCTGTGAAACCGCAGACCAGGCCTGGTTCACTGATACCCTGGAGCTGGGAATGAGCTGCTGGAAGAGTCCCTGAAATGCTGACACTGACATTGAACAAGTCTTGGAAAGACCGGACGTTGCCGAGGGCTTGGATACCTGCCACGAGCCAGGGCTTGATGGCCCAGGAGGGGGCCGTGCAGCCGGACGTGGTTGTCCACTCGTCACGGACCCTGGTCCCAGGGGCTGGGAATGAACTGCAGGATGCAGGGCGTGGTTTGTCCCACTTGCTCGGAGGAGCCTGGGTGGTGATGTCACCATTTTTATAGGTACTTGCACATGAAGATATTTCCTGGTGGGGGACGCTTTGGGGAGTGTTGACAAAGGAATGCCGCAGTCCACTGGCTGCACATCTAATTTAGACAAGCTCAGCCTTGAAACAAGCTGCAGTTTCCCACTCTTTGGGGGTCAGCAGGCACTGAAGGAGATTCTGGATCCTGGGAGGATTCACCATTGCCTGGAGCTCTGCTGCACAAGGTTTTTCTGTGAGTCAGGCTCTGGGCCAGGTTGTAGGGGAAGTTCTCCAGGTAAGCTTTGCTGGCAAGGACCAAATCAAGGTGTTCATCCGATTCCTTTGTGGCCCTTGTGGGAACCAGCTGGTGTGTGTACAGCTCCTTAGAATATCAGAATCACTGAATCATTGAGGTTGGAAAAGCCCTCTGAGCTCATTGAGTCCAACCATTCCCCAGCACTGCTAAGGCCACCATAACCCACGTCCCCAAGTGCCACACTGACACATCTGTTAAACCACTCCAGGGGTGACTCCACCACTGCCCTGGGCAATTCCAATGCCTGATCACCGTTTCTGTGAAGATGTTTTCCCCAATATCCAGCCTGACCCTTTCCTGGCACAGCCTGAGGCCATTTCCTCTTGTCCTGTCCCTGTTCCCTGGGAGCAGAGTCCAACCCTCACCCCACCAACTTCCCCCTCCTGTCAGAGCTTTGCCCTTTGGTAGGGGGCACCCAGCTAAGAAAGGAGCAGGGTGGTCACAGGAAAGTGGGTCCAGTTCCATGCCCAGCAGCAAAGAGCTGCTCAGACCACAGGCCACCCACAGAGGACCATGAAACCAGGGTGGTGGTGGACATTGGGTATGATCCAGGAGATGGACAAGACAGTGCAGAGGGATGGAGGTTGTTATGGGATAGAGATCTCAGCCACCTAGGGTGACAATACAGACAGGTGGCAGATGATGCTGGGGACGAGGGTGCAGCTGGTGGTGCTGACACCACCTGTGCGTCTGCAGAAGGAGCTCACTTTGTGTGTGAGGGGTGTTCTCCCACCTGCCCGGAATCACCCAGAGGACGGCACGGGCAGGATCAGGATCTTTTGCCAGGACACCCAGGATAAAGTTGGATGCTTGCTGCCCTTCTGCCTGGTGGGGGCACCCTTGCGGTCCCACCTCTGCCCACCCCCTCCTCCTCTGCTCCATCCTCCCCAAACCCAAGGGAGAATCTGCTGATTCTGTACAGCCCTGTGGCTGGGGCACGTTCCTGCTCCACCTCGTGGGTGCCCCTTCCTGCAGGAGCTCTGGGGAAGGGGAGGGCTCTGAAGAGGCCATTTCCATGCCAGAATAATGCCGGGCATTTTGCCTGGTGCCATTTGCACAGCTCGTGCTTTGGCCGGTCCCCAGAGCCATCCAGAGCTTTGTTTCCATGGCACTCGTTCAATGGGCGGGAGGGAGTGAGCGATGAAAATAGACCCTGAGAGGAGAGCAGATGAGAAACCACATCCTGGAGGGGAGGGGATGTGTCAGAGCAGTACACCTGAGCCCCAGGGCACACTTCATGGGGAAGCATTGGATCCACAGCACTGGATCATGGGCTGGCACTGAATCACTCCAGTAGGGGAGTCATGGGCCTATTCCCTATTCCCTAATCCCTTGGGGATGGGACCAGATGAGCCCCAACAGCCAGGAGGTGGTACCAGCTGCTTTGAAGCTCTGCCCAGCTCCTGGGAAGATGTCCTGGCAGCATGGGAAGGGACTGTGTCTCTGGAGAGCTCCAAACCAGGTGCCAGCCTCAGGGGACAAGTGTTGGGGAAGATTCCTTTTCTCCCAGCACTTCCCAGGTTAGTGAAAGGGTTCCTGGGGTGCTGGGCTGGTGGTGGAATCCGTGCTGGCTCGCCCGTGTGGAGGCAGCTTCACACCGTGCCCATGTCTCTGGATGAGGGAGCTGTGCTTGGGATGGGACCCAGGGTGGTCTCAGTGGCACCTGCTGAGGCTGAGCTCCCCAGGGTTCAGGCTGCAGCACTGCCCAGCCAGGGCTCTCAGCTCTGTCCCCTGCTCCTCCCTGGGGAGCTGCTCCACAGCTCCCATCCATCCCCTTCCAGCCTTGGGAGAGGTGTCCACTGCCCACTCTATCTCACTGTCTGGGAATTTCTCCTGAGATTTTGTCTACACTTTGCTGTCCTTATTTGCACCTCTTTAGGCTCATTTATACCCTTACATCGTCTCCTCTTCCCCTTGGTGCATCCCCTTCCCTCTGCCAGCTGTGCTTAAGGCCCCTCCTGGACCTCTTTTGGTGGCCCTGGGGCCATTGTCCAGCATGGGTGAGAAGGGCCATCCACCACCTGACCCCCTCCCTGCTGACCCCCATCCCCAGAGCTGATCTCTGACCCCACCTCCACCCCCAGCCAGTTCCTCCCTGCCCTGCTCTACACTGGCCACCAGGTCCCCCACCCTGCAGGCTTGTCCCTGACCTGTCCCCAACTGCAGCCCTTGGTTTTCAGCCTGTTTTTGGCTTTTCATCTGTTCCTGAGCTAAGGCAGGGCCAGCTGGGTACCTGCACTCCCAAAGTAGGTGCAGCCTCTATGTGGTTGCCTGTTTCTGACCCCTCCCTGCAGCTCTGGGGTAATGCAGCACATCTGGATGCCTTGCATCCAGCCCCCATCTGATGTGCCACATCTGGATTCCTTGCATACAATCACTGTCTAACAGGCTGTGTCTGGCTTCCCAGCATGTGATTCCTAGATAACAAGTCACTCCTGGATTTCCTACATGTGATTCTTGGATAACATGGCATATCTGGATTCCTTACATTCAATTCCTGGACAATATGGCGCATACGCTCTCTGGCCAAGGCTGGGGCTGGAACAAGACTTTCTCTTTACAGTTTAAAGGATTTTTTTTTTTTTTCTGGAGAAAATGAAGCTTTGACCTGAATTCCTGGCTGCCTCTCAAAATCTCTCTTCTACCTCAGCTTTGGCTGCTCTTGGCTGGGAGCCTGGCTGGAAAACAAAGATCCTATCTCCCCCCCACCCCCTGGGCTTTGGGACTGCTGGCGGTGGACACGCCGCCCCTCGCCAATCAGTGCTTACAATAATATTTTTCTCTAGGATTGAGCTTGGAATAACTTTGTTTTGACATAATCTGAACTAATGTCTCCCCGGCAATGACAGTAAACACTCGACAATAAGTGTCAGTGCAGCCCTGGAGCTCTGCACGAGGGGCTCCAGCAGCTGGACATGAGGGAGAGGGGACAGGGCACAGCCTCAGGGAAGGGCCTTGGTGATGGCAGGGTTCACCACAGCCACAGAGGTCCACTTCTCACCCTTCTCTCCCCCAGCCAAATCCCTCACTCGCTCTGCAGAGGGTGGTGGACAATGCAGCCTGGGGCCATTGCTAATCAGTTCCTTGGGCACCGGGAGTTATTGTGTCTGCACTGGTGGCAGCTCCAATTTAAACACTGTCACTGCACTATTAATGGTCCTGGCACTTGCTGACTCCAGAGCTCAGCCTGGGACCCAGCAGCAAGAATGTTTGTGGAGCCCAGCGAAAGCCACTGAGCTTCAGTCCCTGTCCTGTGCCGGCCGTGCCCCGACTCCTGCCAGGGCTGGTGTGCTCAGGGTGCCCTGTGCTGGCACAGCCCACCCAGGCAGGATTCCCCCCCATGCCCTCCCTCCCAGGAGAGGGCCCTGGGTGGTTTCACATTCATGAGGTCCAAGTAGCTGGACATGGGCATGGACCTGGACATGGGGAACTGGGCATGGATCTGTGCATAGATCTGGACCTGGGCATTGATCTGCACCTGGACTTGGGCACAGACATGGACACAGGGAACTGGGCATGGGGAACTGGGCATGGACCTGGACATGAGCCTGGATCTGCACCAGGACTTGGCATTAGTCCTGGGATGGTACATGGGCATCTGAGCCTCTACATGTCCCAGAGCCTCTGGTGCTGCTCCCTTCCTGTTTTAATTCCTGCACTGTGCTGGTCCTGTGATCCCATCTGCCATAGGATGTCTGATCCCAAATGGACACTTCTCAGGCCCGTTGTGGTTTGTTTCATGAGCCATCAAACTCTGTCCAAAGGCTGAAGCCACGGGCAGGGTCTGTCTCTCTCCCTTGCCTGGAGAGCTCTGTTCCCCTGCTGGTTCCCATCCATCCCGACTGCACCTCCTTGCCTCCTCACACCCAGTCCTGAGAGCTTCCTGCTGGTTCAGTCTTGGGGACCAAGGAGATCATCCTCCCTCATCCCTCTCTCCTGTGAGCCAGACATCCCTCTCTGCCGGCCAGATCCTCACAGCAGCAAACAGCAGTGACTTCAAACCCCAGGGACAAGGACACCTGAGGGCAGGTGACACCACTCAACCAATCCCTCCCTCAGCAGGGTTTGTGCTCCCTGGAAAGGCAGAGCTGCAGTGGGAGGTCTACCAGGGCAAGCAGGACCTCAGGCTGCCAAACACGGCTTTCCTGAGGACCTGCAGGCCCATCCCTGCTTCTTCCTGGGGACCATGGGGGTTCCCACAGCTCAGGAACTGGGTGTCATCCCTGCCTGGCCACTCAGCACTACAGCATGGAGTGTGTACACCAGTTCCGAACATCTCCCGAGGGATCTGAGCTGGTCTCAGCATCCTCTCCTTGGGCAGAGTGAGAGCTGCAGCTCCTCTGGTTATTCTGGAAGATCACAGGTTGTTTGTTCTTTTGGTGGATGAAACCATGTGCTGGATATTGGGGCAGGGAAAAGGAGCTGAGGAGCAATACGTGGAAGACTTCTGAATGTCAGTGGAGTGAGCCCTGGAGGACTGCAAGATGGATGGATGTGCCTGATGTGATTGGTGCCAAGGGCAGTAGGAAAAGCCTGCCCTGGGCTGTGTTTCATGCAAAGAAAGCAAAGGGGAATTGCTCAGGGTAGATGCAAAGGGGGCACATTTTAGAACTGCAGACCCATGAGCTGCTCCAAGCGGTCAGGGCAGAGGCTGGGAGTTAAGGAGCCGTATCTGTGCTTTGCTGGAAGGAGCTCTTCACTGGTGATGCCCCATCCCTGGAAGTGTCCAAGGCCAGGTTGGATGGGGCTTGGAGCAACCTGAGATAGTGGAAGGTGTCACTGCCCATGGCAGGGGTGGAATGAGATGACCTTTGTGGTCCTTCCAACCAAAACCATTCCATGATTCTGTGAAGCTGCACCATGTGTCCTGTCCAAGTGCATGGTCCCAGCAGGAGGAACAAGGGGGACAGGCAGGCAGGGACAGTTTGAGCTGAGGTCCTTCTCATCAAGGGAATGGTGGGCTCCCAGAAAAGCCTGGGACCTGTCTGGGTGGCCTTATTCATCCCTGTCTCCTTTTCTTTCCTCTTTGTCATGTTCTAGGAATCCTTTTATCCGTGTGTTTGTTTTTCTTTCCCTCTCCTTGCAGATGCTCAGTAATTCTTTGAACATATCAGATGGGTTTGTGTATCCCTGTTCTGTGGATTCCCCACACAGGAAAACAGGCACCTCTGGAGAAAGTTGCACACTGGCCTGAGGTCATGTCTAAGGCAGCCTGGCAAAGTCCCTCTGGAATGCTTGTTCTGAGCGTGGGACAGGCGAGGGAGGGTGATGCTGCACACGGGAGCAGCTTCCAAAGCCAGGAGGGATGGTGGGTGCTGACAGCAATAAACACTGCGGCACAGAGAGGATGAGGCAGCGGTGGCTTGGGAGTGCAAAAGCCTGGGGCCATGGTGGAGCCACGGACAAGTCTGGCAGCTCCTTTGGAAAAGGGTGTTTGGAGACCTCCCTCCCCTGGATGCATCGTGGAGCATCAGATGCTGACTGTGGGGCGTGGGTTTTCCTGCAGGCCCATCTCCCCTTCGAGGCCAGCCTGGACCAGGAGTGTCAGAGCACTCTCTGCCCAGGGTGAGTGTCACACACCAGGTCCTGAGGGTGCCTCTCACTTGGTGTCTTGCTCATCCAACGTTCCCCTTAGATGTCTGACAAAAGATGTGCCCCAAAGCCAGACTGATCCCTCACTCAGAAAGCCTCGGGCACACAGGCTCTCCAAACATTGTCCTTTCTGTGCCCAAAACCAGCCAGTCCCCACCTTGTGAGTGCTGTGTCATGTCTCAGATCTGAGGGACAAGTTTGTGATGGATCAGGCAAGGATCCTTTCCAAGTGCCCCATGCTGGCCTGCTGGGGCAGAGGGAATCTTCTCTGGGACGTGGGCAGCCCCGCTGTGCTGCTCTGCAACCCAGTCCATCACTCACACCCTGACCCTTCCTCCCTCCTTCCCAATATCCAATTTATCTCCCTCCTGGGAGTCCCTTCCAGGCTGGTCCTGCATCGCCCATCACCTGCTCAGGGCAGGGACCGCCTGCCCGGTGTGGACAGGGGATGCAGTGGTCACTGTGGCACGGGAGAGTAACTCTGAGGTCCCTCCCAGGAGTTTGTGGTGAAGCAGGGAGGACTCGGACAGACTGATCCCTCAGGGGGATGCGAGAGCATCACAGTGTGTGGAGAGCCAGGAGGGTGAGTGTGGTCCTGGGGGACAACAGCCACTGTGGTCACAGCATTCCTGAGGTGGCTTCAGGAGGGACCTGCGGATGGGTCTGGAGAGACAAGTCTAGAGCTACAGTGGGGAAGCAAAAGGAACCTCGCTGCAATCCTGGCACGTGCTGGTGCAAGAGATGTTTTTGGATAAATATTTACTCTGAAGACTTCCATCTTCAAGGACTTCCATATTTTTGGTGGCAAAATGTAGAGGTTCTCCTGCCTGCCATGCCGAGCAGGCTTCACTGTCCCAAACAGGTGACCAAGAGGAGGAAAAGGACAGAGCTGCCATCCTTGCCGCCACACCATCAGTCCCAGGGATGGGACAGGCTTGGGGCTGCCAGAGGCTTCCAGGAGCAGCTCTGTGGCCCCTTCCTTCCCACGGCCACGTGCCAGCATAGGCAGAGCAGAACCCACTGCAGCACGCAGGGTCCCCAGCACCCGGTGGCCCTTCTGCAGGGCCCTTCCCCTCCTGCCTCCCCGAGGCAACAACTGAGCAGCATCCAGCAGCTGCCTCTGCCCGAGTGCAAAGGAGGCCTGAGGACATGGATGGAGAGGGGGGGAGCAGAGGGAGGCAGCACAGAGGAACAATTGAAAAGAGGAAAAAGGAAATCCTCCTGGAGCTGTGAAAGTGTTTTCCCAGACTGTCTGGCCGCTCCAATGACCTCATTCTCCGAGGTGCTGTTAACTGGGCTGGAGAACAGGACGTCCAGCCCTGCCAGCCCCTCTGCCCGGTCACCTGCGCAGCCCCTGTGCCCAGCGGGCCTCCCCAGCCCCACCCTGCCCCTGAGGGGGTTCCCAGTGCCCGGGATCGTGCCAGGGGTTGTTAACCAGGGTTAACGAGCCCCAGATTTCCATGAGTTCATCTCAACTGTTTATCCTGGAAACCCCCTCTGCAAAAGCAGTGATGCATGCACGGATCTGGAGTGGGGACTGGCACCAGAGTCCCGGGAAGGGACAGAGCCTGGCCCTGAGTTCTGGGATCGTCCCTGGGGTACAAGTGGCTCCTGTGACAGAAAAGGACTGCACAGAGGAGCAGGAGCCAGCAGCTGGATCTCGGGTGGCTGGGCTGGGTGGGAGAAGCAGGATGGGGCATCCATGGTGATAAGGAACTCACAGGGCTGTCCTGTTCCATGCACAAAGTTCCAAGAGGATGTCTCCAGCTGGGTCAATATTTTAACTGAGATAATGGAGGTCTGACTAATGGATCCCCTCCAGGATCATCTCTTCTGTAAAGCTGTGGGCACCAGTGAAAGCTTTTTTCACATCCTTCCCAGGAGAAATGGTATGGGTAGGAAAGCAATAGGGTCTTTCCTGCCACACATTTGCCCAAATTAAAAAAATTTAACAATTACAGAATCACGGACTGGTTTGGGTTGGAAGGGACATTAAAGATGACCCTGTTACAACCCCCTGCTGTGGGCAGGGACACCTTCCACCAGCCCAGGTTGCTCCAAGCCCTGTGTGACCTGGCCCAAATCCTTAAAAGCTCCCTCCTAAAGCCACTAGCTGTCGTTCAAATTCGCCTGCTTCACACTTCAGGAAGGGATGAGGTACAGACACAAGATTGCATCAGCCTTGCAAGATCCAAACACCAAGTGAGTACTTGGGAACTCTTTTATTTAGCAGAGAAATTAAAATAATGAGACCCAAAGGCTGGGAGTTAAAGCTAGGCCTGCTCAAGTGTGGATTAGCACATATTTCAACACTGACCGTGACTGGAACTAATTGCAGAGAGCAGAGGTTGAATTCTGCTCTGTAGGAAGCCTGGGTGCCTTTCCAGCAGAGGGGCTTAAGCCAAGAGATCATTCCTGGTCTCGATGGTCATAGGACAACACTCTCAGGCCCCTGATGTCCAAGCCATGTTTAGGTCTCATGGCCTTGGATTTGGTGCACCTGAACGATGCCAAGCAGAGGTCAGTGCCCGGTGCAGCTGCCCGATGCCTCCAGAACGGTGGGCACCTCCCATCTTCTGGGCTCTCCTTCCCTCTCCAGGCAAAGTGAGGTATTTTTAAAGCAGGAAAAGGTTTCTGTGGGTTTTATGTTCCTATTAGAGAGGGCATTGTCAGAGCCAGGCCCCTGGGACAGGGGCTGGAGCGGGAGAGCTGAAATGTAAAACATGACTGGAAGTACAAAGTGTCCAAATCAGGGTTTTTTGTACTTTTGTCTTTCAATAGTTAAAGGAGCTTCTATTTGCCATCAGCATTGCTGATAAACACTCTCCAAAATGCCAAATGCCATGGACTTGTAGCTTTCTTTGAAGATAAGAGAGGGTTTCCCATGGCATCGGATACTCTGTTCCCACTCCCACTGGGAGCCTTTATCATGGTTTTAGTGCCATATTTGTCTGTTCCAAGCTCCAAAAGGCCTTGGCATATCGGCACTTGGCACGTTGCTCTGGGATCTCTAATGCCAGGGACTGATAATGGCATTTTTTTGTGGTGGAGTCTCATCAGCTTTTCCTCCAGGACAGACAACAGCACACAAAGCCAAGGAGTCCTCCTGGGAGATGTTCTGTCAGCCACGAGCCGTGTCCTGACTGCAGTTTGGGGTTGGAACTGCAGTTTTGGGTTAAAGCAAACTGCAGCACCGCTGACAGCGCTCGCAGGCCGCTCGCATCTGTCGGGATAATCATGGAGTTATCCCTGGCACACCCGTGCAGAGCCACTGCCCTTGACAGACAGACTCTCATTTCCCTGTCTCCATTTTACTCCCAGGTGCCACTTTGCAACCCCCTTGTACAACTTCCTGGAAGGTTTTGCAACGAAATGCAAAACACTTGGGGTTTGCACACAAACTAGGGCAGTGAAGACAAGGTTTTCAGACAAATAACAGATGCCAGCTGGTCCCAGCACCCCTGTACGTGGGTGTTTTTTGCAGGATTTCTTAACCTTCTCTGTGACAGTCTTTGTGCTTTATTTTTTGAGTATCTCTTAATCATAAACTCGTAGAGTTGCTAAGGTTGGAAAAGCCCTCTGAGATCACCGAGTCCAACCTTTCCCTGAACACTGCCAAGGCCACCACTGACCGTGTCCCCAGGGCCACATCCACACGTTTTTGGAACATTTCCAGGGATGGTAACTCCACCACTTCCCCAGGGCTTTGTTGGCTGCTGTTCCAACAACTTTGTTGTCATGCCCACGTTATTCTCTGGAGCTGGGTAATCTCTTCTAAACCTGGAAATTTGAGCTCTGCTCCTGCTGGCCTTCTGGCCTATCTTTTCTTTGGTGGGTAGCGAAGAGTGTTTTCTCCAGAGGACTTGGTTTTGCTGCAAGAGTTTTATTTTTTGTGACATTTGTCTTATCTCTACCTACTTTATTTCCTACTAGTTTTGCTATTATTCCCCTTGGAAGTGGCTTTAGGTTCAGACTTCAAGCCCCCTTTTCTTCAGAATACTGCTGGTTTTTCTTATGCGATGGCTTTAGCTGATGAGCTACAACTTCTCCATTTTTCAAACTACTTGGGAAGCAGCTGATGTTAATTGTTGAGTCTTCATGATGTCATGGGATTGTATTTGGAACAGAGCTTCCATTATGCTCTGTCTCAACTTGAACTGCAGATTCTAAGAGTGAAATCTTGTTGTTTTGCTCTCCAAATTTGTTTTAAAAGTCTCTTGCAATGCCGATGAGTCCATCTCTTCCTTAAGGATGTCACTGAAAGCATTGTTATTAGGAGAGTATTGACCTCTGCATCTGGTTTTGTGTTGTTTTGAGACATAACTTGAGATCCAGATTCTTTGCTAATAAAATCATCATCTCAGGCAGAATTTAGAGCTGGCATATTTTGTCCTAGTACTTATGTTTTAATTTTCTCTATTTCTGAATAAACAAACCAGGCCTGAATATGGTATTTCTTCTCTTTCCTTTTTTTTTTTTTCCCTTTTTCCAGTTTATTTTTTAGTTTAGTTGAGCCAACAACTTTACATGGGTCCAGCCCACGCTGTTACTCACCTCTCTTGCCTAATCTAGATCTGAACTAATTGGGAACAGCCTTGCTTTCCCCTGATGAGCTACTGATGCTTCATTAGTGATGTTTTAGACTCCAGCCCCGGGACACCACTCCCTCTGTCCCCTTCCCTCAGCAGAGCATTGGTGGGCAGTGGTGGTCGCCCCTGGCTGGGGAGGGGCTGGTGCTCAGCAGATGCCCTGGAGATGCTCCAGCTGTGAGCAGCACAAACTCCAACATGTGTGCAGGCAGGAGCCTCCCTGGGCTGGGGCCAGATGGAAATTGCCCAAAGTGGCTTGGAGAAAGCACCTGGATGGAGAACCTTTGCTTGAAAGCAGACACACATTCCTCGGAGAGAGAAATGCAGGGGCAGGGCAGGGGCTGGGTGTCACCTTGGGGTCTGTGCCCTGTTTCTGGTGCTTTTGCCCTTCGGCCACAGAAGTGCTGCTTGTGGCACTGACAGCAGCTGCTGTCTTTCCTTTCAGGCTCCAGGACTCTCCAGACTCTCCAGCATCCAGATGTCACCTGCTCTGTCCCCTGATGGAGGCTGGTGTGGGAGGACCCTGCCTGGCTGGGGGTCTTGGCCAGGGGAAGGGGCAGGGTGCCTAAAGAGAGGTGGTGGAGAGAAGGGCTGTGCTGGGACTCTCTACTGGGCTCCTGGTGGATTTGCTGGGCAGGAGTGGGGCTGGGACATGTTTTCCTTCTGCTGGTGGCCCCACTCACCCACGTTCCACTCATCCTCTGGTCACCATCTCCAGGGGATGCTCCAAAACCTGCCTGGGATCTTCCTGGCTTCTTGCTTGGGACCACGAAGGAATCCCATGGGAAGTGCACCAGCTGCAGGAGAGGAGAATCCTGAGGCCCAGAGGGATGGCTGACACAAACATCCAGGTCCAACAAGAGCTGGGCTGCTCAGGCTGACCCTTCCCAGCCAGCTGTGCCCATGCCTTGCTTCCTCCCTCCTCAGTCTGCTTGTGTCCCTTGTTCCTGCCCGCTCCTCCCATCTGGCCCTCCAGGAGACACCTGTGGGCAGTGGTGAGGTGCTGGCAGCCTGTTCCCCCTGTTCTGGGCATCCAGATGTGCATCCCTGTGATACCTTGGCTCTGCTGCTCAGTCTCTGCTGCTCAGCCAGTCTCTGCAGCCCTGGGGAAAAGGGATGAGATCCCGTGGGTCTGGAGCAAGAGTCGCAGAACCAAAGGTTCAGAGAATCACAGAATATCCTGAGTGGGAAGGGCCCCCCAGGGATCACCCAGCCCAGCCCCTGGCCCTGCACAGACACCCCAACAACCCCACCCTGGGCATCCCTGGCAGCGCTGCCCAAACGCTCCTGGAGCTCTGGCAGCCTCGGGGCCGTGCCCATTCCCTGGGGAGCCTGGGCAATGCCCAGCACCCTCTGGGGGAAGAACCTTTCCCTGATCTCCAGCCTGAACCTCCCTGGGACAGCTCCAGCCCTTCCCTGGGTCCTGCCCCTGCCACAGGGAGCAGAGATCGGAGCTGCACCTTGGGAGGAAGCTGCAGCACCCGGTGAGGTCTGACCTCACTCTCCTCTTCTCCAGCTGAACATTCCAAGTGCCCTCAGCCACTCCTCGTGTGGCTTCTCTCTGGGAGAGTGGGGAGTGGGTGGGCACAGCAGCGTGTCCTGGGGGGCTCTAGTGGGATGCAGCGACACCCCCACTGCCCCAGCGTGCCCTGCCCTGGCAGAGTGACAGCCCTGCCTCTGCTGCCCCGCGCTCCGTGGGCAGCTCCCGGAGCTGCCTGAGCGGTTCCAGATGTGCCGGTTCCAGCTGTGCGCCGCTGCCCGGGGGTCCGTGGAGCGGCCGCGTCCGAGGGACGCTGCCAGCACGGCTCAGCGTGGGGCTGCGGCACAGCCCGGGCACCCCTGACCCCCAAGCGCTGCCTGTCCGTGGGGAGCCCCTCGGGTGCGGCATGGGCTGCGCCTCCCTCCAGATGTTCCCGTGGCCCCTGACCCCCTGTTCCCTCGCAGCAGGGCCTGTCTGGGTCACAGGAGGGGCCGGGCAGGCTCTGGAGCTGCGGCTGCTGCGGCTGCCGGAGCGGACCGGAGGTGGTGCCGTGCAGCCACGGACACGGCCCGGCGGGCAGCGGGGTCCAGGCAGCCGCTGCCCGGCACCAGGGCAGGGCATCCCTCCGGGATGTGCTGTGGGGAAACACGAGGTGCTGGGACACATCAGCCATGGTCCGAGCATGGATGGAGCGTGGAGAGCACGAGAGAGGGAGAGGGGCTTTAACAGAGGCAGAGAGAAACAGGACAAGGGGGAACAAAGAGGAGAGGTTTGGATTGGATGTTAGGAAGAAATCCTTCCCTGTGAGGATGGGGAGGCCCTGGCACAGGGTGTCCAGAGAAGCTGTGGCTGCCCCTGGATCCCTGGCAGTGCCCAAGGCCAGGCTGGACGGGGCTGGGAGCAGCCTGGGACAATGGAAGGTATCCCTGCCCATGGCAGGGCGTAGAACTGGATGAGTTTCTGTTCTAACCCAAACCATTCCATGATTCCACGATTCTCTGGTGCCAGTCCATCCCCTTGCCCATGAAGGGCTAAGCACTCCCAGCTGCTGCTGGGCTGCTTGGCCAACTATTGCCCATGGGCAGTGTGGCACCAGGGTGGGGACACTCCTGGGGGCACGTTCAGAGGGGCTCAGGAGGAAGCTCTGGTGTCTGAGACAGCTCAGGGACCATCAGGCTCCAGCAAAAGCCCCTTGTAGCTGCAAACCATGGGCAGGAGGACACAGAAACGTGCAGGTGCTGCCTGGGCAGAGCACCCTGGGCAGACCCCTGTGCTCTGGCCCTTGCACATCTCTTGAGCACAGGCTGCTCGCTGGGCACCAGTGCAGGTGCACCTGAGCCAGCCCTGGCTGCAGTGATGAGGTCTCTGCGGTCCCTCCCTGCCAGAGCCAGGGTTGTGCCTGTTCCCAACCTTCACCCCCCCATCCCAGCACCCCTCGGCTGCTGCCAGCCCTGGGACCCCGATGTGAGCAGGGCTGTCCTAGGGCAGCCTGGAGCCAGCCCCGTGTCCCCACCCTCCACACCCTTATCAAGTTCCTGCAGCCTTCCCCCCCTGCCTGCCCGGGCCTGCTGCCAGCTGGGGCGGGATGGAGGCGCTGGCAGGTTCCTCGCTGGGGACACCACCGTGCCAGGGCTGACCCCGCAGACCTCCAACAAG
This sequence comes from Machaerirhynchus nigripectus, assembly GCA_013397975.1. Classification (NCBI taxonomy): domain Eukaryota; kingdom Metazoa; phylum Chordata; class Aves; order Passeriformes; family Dicruridae; genus Machaerirhynchus; species Machaerirhynchus nigripectus. The sequence continues at coordinate 81,488 of VZRQ01001029.1, read as the reverse complement.
CAGGACCAGGACCTCGACCGTCCCAACAAGCTTCTGCTGCTTTTGGGGCAGCAGGGTTGGGACACGGGGTGAGGAGGTCACTACCTGTGTGAGGGGACCTTGGGGCCCAGCAGCCTTGGAAACACAACTGCCTGGAGGAGGACTGGTCTTTCCAGACTTTCCGCCTTCCCACGGCCCCTGGCTGGCTCTGCAGGAAGCTCTCCCTGCCCAGGAGTCACCTCGATTATCAGGAGTTGTTTGTGGATGAGAAACTGTCCAGCAGTGGATGGGACAGGATGGGCAGTGTTCAGAGGAAGTGAAGATGACGGGACGGGACGG
>VZRQ01001029.1:49399-81128 GCA_013397975.1 Machaerirhynchus nigripectus | reverse complement strand
GGGATGGGATGGGATGGGATGGGATGGGATGGGATGAGATGCCCAAATTGTGCAGGAAGGACCAAGCACTGCTGGGCCACCTCCAGCCCCCTAAGAAGCTTCTGGCTGCATGGAGAGGTTGGGCTGAGACACGAGCAGGTGCTAAAGGACACATTGCTGATGCTGAAGAGGGATGTGGGGAAGGAGTAGATGGGAATGCCAGAAAATGTTTGGTGAAGGCACTGTGGGGTGTGTCTGGTCCCAGCTCTCCAGAGGTAGGGCAGCACAGGGTTTGAATCCCAGAGTTTGGATCCCGGGGTTTGGATCCCAGAGTTTGATTCCCTCAGAACCGATCACAGAACCATTTCGTTTGGAAAAGCCCTCTGAGATCACCAAGTCCAGCCACCCCCAGCACTGCCAAGGCCACCACTGCCCCACGTCCCCAAGTGCTACATCCACAGGGCTGTTAAATCCCTCCAGGGGTGGGGACTCCACCCGTGCCCTGGGCAGCTGTGCCAGGGCTGGACAGCCCTTTGGGAAGCTGGAGAGCTGCTGCTGCTCTTGGGCTTCGCTCAAGGTCACAGAAAATCCCAGCGGGAGACCCAAAGTGACTTCTACCAGAATCTTGTCCCACGGAGAGAGTGACAGGCTGAGGACCCAGGTGCTCAGTCATAGCCAGTCATGCAAAATAAGCAGTTTTCAATGAAATCGTTTTCAGTAATTTTTTTCCCCAACTGGTGATCAAAATCCAAAGTAACCTCAGAAAATGCACAAGACGTGATGAGAAAACAAACCTGGAGCTCACAGGTTACTTTTTCCATGAGCTGTGCCTGTAAACACGGAGGATGTGGTCTGTGCTGGCCGGGCTCCCAGCACCTGGGCTGTGCTTATGGCTCCCGGCCTCCCATGGCTGGAGAGGACTCAGCCCATCCAGTGCTTGCTCCCTCCTCCAAACCCCCGTGGTGCTGGGGGCTGCCCTACAGCCTTGCACCCGGTGTCCTCGCTCCCCCTGGAACGGGGTGGTGGCTCCTGCCGGGGGCTCAGGTCCAGGCAGCCTCATGGCACAGGGTCCTCCCATCCCGCTGCTCAGAGATCAGACTACTCCAGGTCACTTCTACAAGGAGCTGGGAGAGGTGGCCAAGCCCTGGGCTCTGTGCCACAAACTGGGAAGCAAAGGCCAGCAGGACCAGGGCAGTGACTGTCCCTCTGTGCTGGCATTGCTGGGGCATCTCCAGTCCTGTGGGCAGTTTTGGGCCCCCCACTACAGAAAGGACATTGAGGGGCTGGAGCGTGTCCAGGGCAGGGAACGGAGCTGGGAAGGGGCTGGAGCCCCAGGAGCGGCTGAGGGAGCTGGGAAAGGGGCTCAGCCTGGAGAAAAGGAGGCTCAGGGGGGACCTTGTGGCTCTGCACAACTCCCTGACAGGAGGGGGCAGCCGGGGGCGGGGTTCAGGCTTGGAACAAGAAATAAGAGGAAAATCTTCAGGTTGTGCCAGGGGAGGTTTAGGTTGGATATTGGAGAAAATTTCTTCCTGGAAGGGTGGTCAGGCCCTAGCACAGCTGCCCAGGGCAGTGGTGGAGTCCCCATCCCTGGAGTGATTTAACAGCTGTATGGCACTTGGGGCCTTGGTGTAGTGCTGGCCTTGACAGTGCTGGGGAGTAGTTGGATTTAATGATCCTAAAGGGCTTTTCCAACCTCAGTGATTCTGTGATTCCATGGGCTTTTCCCTGCTTCTCAGCTCCACCATCTTGTGCCACCCTAACCCTGCTGTGCAGCCCCACGGCACCAGCAGGACACAGAGCCACTGTCCCTTTGTCCTCAGCAGCACCAGGGCCCAGCAAGGATCTTCTCTGGCCCTGACCTCCCTGTAAGGACAAGGTGTCCCTTTGGAAGGTGCAGGTCTTGAACTCTCCCGTGTGCCTTGGCAGCCTTGGCTTTGCTGGTTTTTGTGTCTGGGCCCCTTATCTCTCTGCCCCACCTCGCTCGGTGCTGGCTCTGGTGTCCCCGCTGCCAAGGCTGCCCCATGCCCAGCCCAGTGGCTCGGGAACAATTGGAGGAAGCCGTGTCCCACAGCAAGCCCTGAGATTTCTGCTGGAAGTGACAACTGCCGGGAGGGCTGGCAGGGGATGAGGCCACACGTGGGGGCTGGCAGGGTCTCAGGCAGCAGGGCAGGTCTGTGCCCTCCCTGTCCCAAACCCAGCCCTGCGGCTGCCAGTGGGCTCAGGTGTGGTGGGGAGCTGGCTGTGCACACCGCAGGGCGGGGGTGACCCTGGCCAGCGTCCCACAGGAGAGTGACCAGCTTGCTGTGGCCATGGCAGAGCCCCATGAGGGAGGGGAGCAGCACGTCCCTGCTCACACACCTGCCCAGCATCGGCCTCCACGCAGCACACACAGAGCCAGAGGCACACGGACCTGCCTCAGTGCAGCTACGAGTCAGCCCTGCCTCAGGACACACACGTGCCCTGGGGCTGGGCACGGCAGCACCCAGACACGCACCAGAGGCACCACATCCACCCACGTGGGCAGAGGAGAAGGTGGTCACACACACCCACAGGTGCCCTCCTGCTCTGAGCCCCAACCCAGCCGTCCTGAGGCTCCACGGTGCTCCAAGTGTCACCTCAGTGCCCCTCGACTCCTTCTCCATGTGCTCAGGACTGGAAACCCCCAAATCCCCGCCCAAACTCTTCCCCTCTGCTCCCTCTGACGCCCAGGTGCCACAGGCTCACCCTGCCTGTGCCAGCAGTGCCAGCAGTGCCAGTGGTGCCAGCAGAGCAGGCAGCCCGTGCCCGCGCCTGTGCCCGCGCTCTGCTGGAGCGCTGCCGGCCGTGCCCGCGCTGCCCACGGTGCTCGGGGAAGGCAGAGGGAGTTGAGCTGGGGAGGACAAACTCCTTAAAAGGCTGGACATGCAGGCAGCCGAGGCTTTCCCAGGCAGCCAGGAGTTCCTGGAAGTTGGCTCCTGGTGCCAGAGAACAAGTCCTGGAGAGCTGCACGAGTGAACCTTCCTGAAAGGAGCCGCCCCGTGCCAGCTCTTGCCCCGCCACAGGCTGTCCTGGGGTGGCTGCTGTCCCTGCACGTCCCCTGCTTGCTCCCACGATCCCTGCCATGAGCTCAGCTCCCAGAGGAGACCCAGCTCTCGCCCAGGCTTTGCTGTTGCAGATGTGTGGCCCAGAACCCCGTTATCACTGTCCCAGTGCCTCTCTGGCCCCGTTCCCTGCCTGGGAGACCGTCCCAGGCGCAGGCTCGGGTACCTGCCAGCCAGGATGTCCCGTGGCTGATAATGTCACATAGCTTGGAGCCCTGTAGCTCCTTCTCATGCCTTCTGCCCTCTTGGGCTCCCAGCAGCAAGGTGGGGCCTCACACCCTTCCCTCCCAGTGGGATAAAAGTAGGTGTCTCCTGTTTCGGCCTCGCCATGACCCAGGAGCAGTCCAGCTTGTCTCAGCCCCGCCACATGCTTGGGATGCCCAGTGTGAAACCTCTAGACACCCATCCCATGGGCCAGAGACACCTCCAGTCCCACAGGGGCACTTGAAAGGCATCTACTCCCCACCTGAGACCTCCCATGGCAGTGGCCAAGGTCTTGTGTCTTTGGAAACTGTGATGAATCCCCAACCATCGGGTCCCTCCACTGACCTGAGGCCATGTAGAACTTCTGAACCCTCCTCTGAGTGCTCCAGATCCTCCCACCCAACATCAGCAGCCACTCCAGCACACAGCTGGAGGGACAGAAGATGAGACAGTGGGCAGCCTCCAGGACCTCGAGGGATTTCACAGAGGCCTGTGGACAGCTCCGCCCTGGGTCTGTGCTTCCCAGGAGAGGGAAAGGACAAAGGCAGCACAGCATTGGCAAATCCCATCCCCCAGGATCCCAGGAGCCCAGCCTTGGTCCCCCCAGCATCCTCTTGACCCTTTGACACAGCCACGTCTCATTGCTGGCTTGGGGGTGACACCTGCAGCCTGTCTTTGCTTCAGGGGCTTCCACCAGACAAAGTCCCCTCTTCCTGCACAGCCCCATGGACCTCTTGAAGTGCAAAACCTTCTTGCAGCATCACACTGTGCCCGATTCCTGACTCCAGCTCTCTGTGTCACCCATGCCTGGCTCTCCTGAATTCTCTTGACCCACCCTGTTCCTTGTGCCTCTTGTTCTTCAGGGGTGCTGATGACCTGGCTCCACAAAATACTGCAGGGAGCTCTGCTGGCTGCTGTGCTGGCCCTCCAGCTCCCCCTGTCCTGTCCCGTACAGTCCAAATGGTGCCGTGTCACCTCCTTCTCCTTCAGCCTTCCTCGCAGTTACCTCGTCCAAAAAACCCCACCTACCCCCCAAAATGAGCTTTGGTTCTTTTCAGAGATGCCAAGTCCATCTGGTACAGTCTATCCCAGATAAACAGCCCTCCCTCGGGGCCTCTTGGGACCAGAAATAGCGCCGGGGCTGGACCTGCCCGAGCAAACATTCCTCCCCGCACACGCACGTCTGCTTCCTGCTGGCAGCCCGGCCATCCCCGGGGAGCCGGGGCCGCGGGGACCGTGCCACCGTGGCTCTCTGCACGACCCGGGGAGGGGGAACCCTCCCCACCCAGGTAGCCGCGCATCCCTCCGGACACTGCCCCCAGCAGCCTTCCCCGGGGCACGGCTCGGCCGAGCTCGCTGCTCCTGCGGGAAGGAATCCTGATTTCCGACAGCGCGTCCCCGAGTCCCGATAATCCCCGAGGGGCAGCCGGCAAAGCCTCGCTGATCCACGCCGGGCTGACCCGGCCGTCGCTCCGGGCTGGAATGTGCCGCTAATCCCCCCGGCCACCTCCCGGGACCGGCCAGCGCTGGCCTGGGGGGACCCGCCTTGGTCCCGCTCGCTCCCCGGGGAGGCGACGCCGGCGCTCGGAGGTGTCCCAGCCCCGCGGGACGTGGGTGGCCGCCGCCCCGCAGGGCTCCGTGCTCCAAGGACAGCCGCAGGGCCCCTCCCGGAGCTCAGCGCCGGCCCAGCTCCCCGGCACTGGCACCTCCGGGGATCCACCGGTGCTCCAGGCAGGAGCTGTTTGCTTCCAGCCCTTGCACCACTGCTGGGAGAAAAGCTGCTGCATTTCACACGACAGATGTTGCTCTCTGAATCCTTGTCCTGCTGGCCCTTCAAAGGATTTTCCATGACCTCTTAACGCCTCTATCCCGTGGGGGGTTCCAGCACTGACATCTGACCCCAGTGAGCTGCCTCTTCCCGTATTCCTGCTGTACCTGTGACCTGCCCACCCTGCTGTACCTGTGACCTGCCCTTCCTGTCACTCCCCAGGGACCGAGTTTTTCCTCTGCTTCAAGAGGGGCTGCCCGGTGCAGTCAGTCCTTTAAAGGATTGCAAACACCCCTCTGCAAATAAAGGCATGGAACCCTCATGTACTGCCCATCAAAACACTTTTGTGGGTATCGCAAAGTGTCCCCTGTAGCTCCGTGGCTCCTGATGCTCTCTGCTTCCCTCTGTAATCAGTTCTGTGGCTCTTCCCAGGCCCTCCACCCAGCCCTCCCCCGTGATGGGTGGGAGCTAAGCCCAGCCCCCTGTGGGGGCACACCGGGACACTCACAGCCTTCCTGCTTCTGCCCCAGCTCCTCTGTTTCGCTGTTTTGGGGGCTGTGATCACCTGCCAGACCCTCAAGCTGCCTCCTGGCATGGAGTCCCAGCCTGTGGAAATGGGAATCTTGACCCTCAGCCTGCGAATATGGAGCCAGAGCCCCTGGTCCGTACCCTGCTCCTGCCAAAGTGGCTTCACACATGGCTAGAGAAATGCTGCTGCTCCCAGGGCACGGTGGCTGCTCTCTCCCACTGCAGCCTGTGCCATCTGCAGCCAACATTAATCATGTTTTTCAGCCATTAATCATTTCTAACATTAATCATGTTGTCTTCGTGGTGAACAGCAGAGGACTGGGACTGCGGGAACTCTCTCACAAGTGATGGGCCGCAGCTCAGCTGCTTCTGAGAGCTGTCAGCCAGCCAGAGCTCCATTCTTCTCCGCGTGTGCCATGTGGCTTTTGTATTGTTTAGTCTCTGATCAAAATCTGGGGCCGGATTGAATTACCTGTCCCACAACAGCCCTGTGCATTGACACAGCCCCTGCCTCTCCAGTGACATCACGGAGCCCTCGCGTTCGCTGGAGCCCATCCCGCGCCGTCGTCATCGCGCTGGGCCCTCAGACATCCACCCCTGTCCCAGGGAACACCGTCCCCTGGAAGGGAACACCGTCCCTCTGCCTGCTCTGGGGCTGCCCGTGACTGGAGTCAAGCTGGCAGGACTGTGCCTGTGGAGAAATGGATGCCTGAGACATGATCCTCACCCTGTGTGCAGAGCACCTGCATCTCCTGGCAGGAAAGGTCCAGCTGTGAAGGCATCCCCTTGGATCTCCAGAACGCCCAAGATTTGGTGGGAGGGGGCCCCTGGAGGGCTCCAGACCAGTGTGATTCCCAGCAGGGCTGTGGTTGTCTACCTGAGGTTTGAAAGCCTGTCAGGGCGGCTGTGGCTTTGTCTACCTGAGGTTTGAAAGCCTCCAAAACCGGAGCTCCCCCACCTCTCGTGCTTGTCCCCACGCTGGGGCCCTTCCAGAGCCAACACTTCATCTTGGAACAAACCCCCCAAATCCTGGCCACAAACTGCAGTCTCTGTTTTCCTACCAAGGGCAGGGGAAGCTTTCTCCTGTGCTGTGAAGCACTTTCGGAGGGGATCCAGTCTCTGTTTCACTGCCACAGCCACGCGTGGACCCGTCCTTCCATGTCAGAAGGGAGGATTTCTGCACGTAGTGATGCTTAGCGCAGCTTTTCCACACCTTTTACCCAAAGCTTGTCTGGGCAAGACTGTCATTCCCTTGGCAGAGGGACAGGGGGAGAGCTTTCTCCTGCCAGGTCCCTCCAGTTCTCCCTGGGGATGGAGCTGCTGGAGCTGCTGGAGCCTGGTACCAACAGAGCACTCAGCAGCTGGGTCAAGGGAGACCCTCTCAGGGTCTGGTGCACAAACCCAGTCTGTTTTCCCCCAAAAATCTGACACTTGGAGCCTTGGTTTTGTTGGGACATAGAACAAACCCAATACACAGTTTGTCCTGTCCACAGGTTTTTTTGGGAGGGTGGGGGCGCCTGGATCCAAAGCCGGCCGCCCTGACGCCCAGGTCCAGGGAATTCCTGGGAATGCTGACTTCATGCTACTCCTCTTGCTGCTCTGTCCTCCAGCCAAAAGCCAGGCCAGCCATGGGAGCTGAGCTTCTCCTGGAGCGGTGAGCGGAGACCTGGGGCTCGCAGACTCCGCCGGCTCTTGGGCAGCCGCCCGTGCCCCAGGCAGCTGCTCCGGAGGCGGAGCATTGCCAGGCAGCAGGTCTGGCAGTTTCTTGGCAGCGTTCGACTGCAATCAAAACGTCTCCACAAAACATCTCGATGAGCCAGCACATTCCAATGGAGAAATGTCTTGTCTAAATGTTTCTGACCAACTCTCGTGCGGCGGCTTTCTCACTTTTCCTCCTGGCTGTGTTTCTGAAGGAAAAAACACTTCAAAGGCACAGCCCTGGCTTGGGATGCTGTAGGTGTGACTGCTCTGTCTCAGCCCAGGTCCAGACTCTTCCCCTGGGGTCTGGTGAGACACAAGAACCCTTACCAGTGCTGGGCACCCCAAGGAGCCCTAACTGGACACGAGAGGAGCATGGGGTGGGTGTCTCAGGAGTCGAACAGCCCCACCAGCCCTTCCTGCTCTGGGATGAAGCCTGAGGAGCCCCGAGGTTGGGCTCAGTGTGTGCACAAGGCCCAGGAGCTGAGGTCGTGCTCGGCTGCAGGTGAGAGCCAGCCTTGAGGTGTGCCGGATGTGTGGAGGACAAGATGCCCTGTCCACAGCAAGACAAGTCCCAGCTCTCGGCGCCAGGGTCTGCTCTGGTGGGGGGTGTTTGTTCCCAGCCTCCCTGCAGCGACAGCTCCTCTGCATCCACATCAGTGGGACTTGGGGTTTCTTCCTCTGCTGATAGCTCCTAATGGTCCTCAAACTCCTGCTGCTTCTTCAGAGATGTCCCTCAGCCCTGTTGTCACTCCTGGCATGGGCAGCAGAGCAGGACAGGGTGTCTGGGTGCCTGGAGGCTGTTGGAACATGTGTCCCTCACCTCAGGGAGGGGTGATCCTGCCGACACCAACCACACCAGGGAGCAGGAGACAGCCAGGACCCTCCAAGGGCGTGTCCCAGCCCTTTGGCATTGCCAGTGGGGGGTACCTCGACAAGAGGGGAGATGTGCCCACATGGAGGGCAGGTCCATCATCATCATGGGTCTGATCAGAGGGGCACGTGGTCCTGCAGGGTGGTGAGGCTCACTGCGAACACGAGGCTCACCGGGAACATGGGGAGGCTCACTGGGAACACAAGGATCACTGGGAACATGGGGAGGCTCTCCAGGTACTCGAGGCTCCCCAGGAACACAGTGAGGCTCCCCAGGCACACGAGGCTCCCCGGGAGCATGGTGTGTGCTCTCAGGGTGCGTGGGGCTGCACGTGGCCGGCGGGGCGCAGGCTCAGGGTGCGGGCGTGCGCTGGCCAACATGTGGTTTGTGTTTAGAGTGTGTGTCTGCTGGTGCTTTGTAAATGAGGTGCACTCGGCGCTGTGTGTGTTCACTCTGGCACGCCAGGGCCGGTGCTGCTGCGTTCCTTGGCCGGCCGGGGTTTTGTGTCACGGGGCCTGCGTTCAGCTCCGCAGGAGGCTCGCGCTCACGTGCTCACGTGCGTGTGCGCTCCGTCGCATGGCCAGCCTGGAGCCCTGCTCCTTCTGGACGCTCACTTGAGGCTGAAAACCATCTTCCCCATGTGACTGCCTCTCCTAGGACAGTGGTCCGTGCTCCCTGGCTCCACGAGCTGACCCCGACCGGGATGTGTGAAGGCGGAGGCGCTCCCCTGGTGCTCCCCACCGTGCCGCGCTCCCTGGGGAGCTGATGAAGTGTGAGGGTTTGGGTGCTGGTGAGCAGCTGAGCCCAGAAGACAGTCTGGCCCTCCCCAGCACGCTTTCTGCATGCGAGACCTGAGCAAAAACACCTGGAGCCGATTCCCAGCCTGGTGGAAAAACAAGGCTGTGGTGGCTGAGATGGTCATGCTCCCCAGGAAGGAAGGGTGGTCCTGTGGGACGGCTGGCTGGTCCAGGGATGCTTGGAGCTGGATGAAGTGCAGGGAGGCTGCACTGGGGCATCTTGGCACCACACCTGGGTCTTGGGCAGAAAGGGCCAGGCTGGGAACTGAGCTCCCAGCTCGCGGCTTTATAGCGCTCTGCAGAGGCGGAAACGCCGTCTCTGTGGCGGTGGAGCCGCTTTCCAGCGCTGGCAAAAGTTCAGCCATCCTGAGCCCAGGCTGAGGGATGAGAGGGGAGAGAGCGGGAGAGGAGGCGGAGATGCACCACAGTAACCCTGCAAAAAGGCCCCCAGCTCTCCTGCAGCTGCACAGAGAGGGCAGCTGGGCCAAACCCTCCTGGCTCGCTGGGCTTGGGGCACGGTGAGGCAGCCCCGAGGTATCAGCCCGTGCTGTGGCACAGGGACCACCTGCTTCCCCAGGGCCGGGACAGGTGGACAGTGCGAGGACACAGCAGGTGCTGGCTCCTGGTGTACATAAGCAGGCGTGACCTGTCCGGAGGAGCAAACCCTGCTCTGGCAGGAGCAATCAGGGCACCCACCAGCTCCTCGTGCCTGGATCAGGAGGGGAAATAGGGCTTTTGCACAGCATGACATCTTCTGGGCTTCCCAGCCAGGTGCGGGTGGCATGGAGGTGTTCTCCTCACAGCCACCTCTCCTGACAGCAGGCAGCCTGCCGGGGAGCAAACCTGGCAGAGGGTGGACAAACCATCCCAACACAGCCCAGTGAGACCAGGGACAGGCTCTGGAGGAGCACAGAGCGTGCCCAAGGAGCCGACTGCTGCACTTGTGTAAAAACATGAGCAATGGTGAAAGCAGCAGGACGTGGGAGGGACGGTGGTGCAGAGCACTTCAGAAAGAGAAGGATGGAGAGAGTCTGGCAGTCAACATCCGACTTTTATTCCTAGTTAAATAACAGAGCACGTCGGATGAGAGAAAGTCATTAAGTGTCAAGAGTCAGATTTCGAGGAGCTCAGTGCCAGGTTTCCCAGCACTCAGCACCACAGCCGGGGCCAGGCTTTGCAAAAAGCCAGATCCCATTCGGAGCTCGCAGCAGGGCTGGCTGGGGCTCCCCAGGGACGTGTCTGGACAGATTTGTGAAGGAGATGAGTGCCCGACCTTCATGGCTCTTGTCTGAAGTGCCTGGTGGTGCTGGCCACCGAGGGGATGCTCCCTGCACTGACCCTGCAAGGTCCATCGTGTGGTCCTGCTGGGTGACAGCAGTCCTGTCACCTGGAGGGCTGCGGTGGTTCCAGCCCCTCATCTGACAGGCTTTTCAAGCAAGAGACTGACAGATTGTGGGTTTTCAGCTTCCTGTGGGAATTTCTAAGTGCATAATCATTGTGAACATCATGAAAAGCATTTTAATAGTCAGAGAATACCATCTGGATGTTCACAAACAAAGGCGATATAAATCCACGACTGACAGCACTGAACTCAGTGCTTTTATAAGTATTTCCAAATTGTTTCCCAAATTATTTAAGCAAGTCTTTCCTCTAACGAGACTCAGAAAAGATCCTAACATAGGCAAACAGTACAGACTGAGTGCAACAGAGACTTTATACAGAGGGATTAGAGCTTGGGTCAGATGTAATCAAATGACATCCCCTGCATACGAATGCAGCCCGTGTTCAGAGATAGGAGGAATCCCAAACACTTCTGCAATGGGAGGAATAAATCTGAAACTGCCAAAAGGGAACTGGGGGACAGGAGGGGAATAACTCAAACCAGTTTTTGTGGGTGTGAAGGCCTTGCATGATGGCTCTGAGCACTGTGGGGATTATTTGAGAGTGTACAAGAGGGATGTGCTGGGTCTGGTGGCAGCTGCCGCTGATGTCCTCGCAGTGGGGGACACTGGGAGGGGCATGGGAGGGATGCTGGAAGGGGAGATAGGAAGAACGGAAGCCAGCCAGGCACAGGGCTGCTTTGCAGGGAGGAGAGAGGTGCTAACAGCCTGTCTGGCTCCTGGCTCCGAGGTGACGTGCCAGGAAGAGAAACTGGCAGGGCTGAGCATGGGGTTGCCTCCAAGGGCAGGGATGGACCTCCCTTTCCATGGGCTTTGGGTCAGAGGTGCATAGACCAGCACGAGTTGGGCTGAGTGGGGACTCCCAGGTTTTCCTGATGGTGACATTCACAGGGCTGCTGCTTTCCTGGACAGAACCCCTGGAAGTCAGGCAGCAGTGCAGATCCTGACCTCGCAGGCCTGACACCCTGGAGAGCACCTCTTGACAGCCCAAGGCAGTCACAGAGCCAAGGGCTTTGTTCAGCACGGGCCTCTGTGGAGAGGAACTGGGAATGGAAGCAGTGATCCAGAGCCAGTGGAGGCCACACTGGCAGCAGAGCAACCCCAGACACTCTGGGGACAGTCCAAAGCAGATTGTGAGGTGGCCATCAGTGGGCAAAAGTGGCCACCAGAGAGGAGATTTCACCAGCAGCACCTGGACAGCTGCAGCTGGCACGTGGTTGTACCCTGAGGACAACGGTGCCTCTGTCACTCTCAGGACCCTGGCCAGACTTGAGGTCCTGGCAGATGATCCAGAAACATCTGCTTTTGCTGGCTTTTCCTGATCCAGCTCTTGCAGCCGTGGTTGAAGGCCCTCCAGCCAACTGAAATCTTTGGGCTGTGGGTGAGGGGTCCAAAACCAGACCATGGCATGTGCCTGGAGATGTGCTCTTCTAAACACGGCAAAAATCTGTCTTGCCCTCCACGCAGGAAGATCACCTCTCTGCTTGCTGGAGATGCCTTGGATGGAAAGTGGGCAGACCCCAACTCCCCCTCCTCCACATGGCCTCGGAGCAGAGGACTCCCTGCTGTCCCAGTTCCTGGATTTCATCTGAATTCACCTTGCCCTGTGGTGCTGGGCAGTCTTCTGCGTGAAAAAATGTCATGTTTATCTGTCACTGAGTCAGGCCAAGTTCTCAATGGAAATGGGTTTGGAAGCAAAGGAGTTGCTCTCAGAAAGAAACAGGAAACAAAACCAGATCTCTCCTCTGTGACGGGATGCTGGTTGTGACAGGACACCTGCTGACAGCTGGATGCCTCTTCCACCAGGCCCTCTCTGCTGGGATGAGCCTTTCCTGCTTGCCCCCTCTGCTCTGCCAGGACAGCACGGCTCAGGACAGGAGCACAGGGGGAGGACACGGCGTGGGGTCACTTGGTTGTGCTGCCTCTTGGCTCCTGCTCCTCCCCACCTCCCCACCTTGAGCCAGGGTTTGCTGCCTCCATGGGGCTTGGAGGCAGCTCCAGGAGCTTTGCAGTTTTCCAGTGCTGTGCCTCTCCTTGGAATCATGGATAGGACGTGCCTTGTGCTCAGCCCGCGGCTCCAGCGCCATCTCAGCCTTGGACTGAGACCACGTTTGGTGTCTCTGGACGTATCAGAGAGATCCCAGACATGGAACAAAGTGTTTGCCCAGACGTGCTGCTGAGGGCAGGCTGCCCACACAGAACAGGCTGCCAGCCTGGGGGTGCCATGTCCTCGTGTGGCCCTTAAAGCATCACCTCTGCAGGTCCCAGCAACGAGCCCGACAGCCGGAGCCCTCCTGCCTGGATAAACGGGACGAGTGGTGGTGCTGCCAGCGATGGGGTATGGGAGAAGCTGCCCATTTCCTCCCAGTCACTTTGTTAACATGCCCCTCAACCCTCTCGCAGCCAGAAAAAGCATTAGTCACCCTTACAAAGTCAGGATGAGCCGACAGGAATAACAAGCGCCTTCGTCTAGAGCACGTCCATGCCAGGCAAAATATATGGCCGGGACTGCTCTGTGCTTGTTCTGGGGAAGGGACAGAGGAGCCTGCTCAGCCTGTGCAGAGGGCAGTGGTTGTGTCTAACACCCCAACACCTGGCCAGCTGTGGGAGGTGCTGGTGGTCACTGGAGCTAGCCCTGCCCAGGGCCTTCACGGGGCTGTGGACAGGGACTGACCTGGCAGAGGGGCTGGTGAAGGGACTCGGCTCCTGGGGGTGCAGTGAGATGAAGAAGGACTTGGGGAGGCAATGCTGTGACCTCCCTGCGCATCGGGGGCTCTCTGGGTCAGCCTATGGCCAACCATGAGCTGGTGGGCATTTCAAAGGGGACCACATCTTGGCACCTCTTCCATCCCACCTCAGCCCTGTCCGTGATGCCAACAGCCTCTCCCAGGACACAGAAGAGGCATCAGGCTGGCTACAAGGACCCAGGCAGCCCATCCCTCTGGGGACTCCTGCCCCATAACAAGGCCCATCCACCCACTTCAGCATCACCTCCAAGAACCAGAGAAGCAGGGCAAGCCAGGACCTGGGTCCCAGCCGACGAGGGGAGAGATGAAGGGAGATGTGAAGCCGATGAGTGGAAAAGGAGAGCTGCGAGGATGTGGCCAGGCGCGGCTGACGGGGGTGGCTGCAGACGGTATCGCAGCAACGTGCTGGCACGGAGCGGGGGCCAGGCCGGAGTCAAACATTGGGAACATTTCTACCAGACGGGACAATTACACACTGGAGCTGCTTGCCAGTGAGGCCCCATCACGAGTGGAACAGATCCCATAAGATACTTCTAAGTTTAGAGTAAAGGAGCCCTCTCCAACAGGGGAGGATGCGAGACTGCCGAGCCCAGTCCTGCCCGTCGCCGCCAAACCGCACTCCCCGGAGGAGCACTCACGAACTGCTCTTGCAACACTTGAGCTACGGCTGAGACACACATTCCAGCCGAAACCCCTGTTTGCAGTTGTTTATACATTGCTCAAAAAATATCCTTTTGGATTGAATTCGTTCATGCTTGAGCTCAGCCCAAAAAAACGAAGAATTATTTGGGGATGGTTTGAGCAAAATCTGTTCAACTGTTTCTGTGTTATGTAAGCATCAGAATAAATATGTTTTCCTATTTTCAAGCATTTTTCTCATCCTTACTAGCTGTCAGATAGCTCAAAATCAGTTTCATGACTTGGAGGAGTTGTACTTATCCCATGCCTGGCTCTCGGTGAGGGACCAGCCTGTTCCTCAGCCAGACAAGCTCTCCTCAGGAGTGAGAAAACCAGGAGGAACTACAGCTCTTACATGTGGTGCTTGACATCCTTAAAGGTGATCTCCAGGGGCATTGGATCACGGCTGGGCATTTTCCAAGAGTGTTTGACAAGAAGGGATTGGCCAGTGCCAAATGAGAGTTAAATAAACAGGTGTTGAACAGGGCTGTGGAAAAGAGCCGTAAGTTTTTGTGTGAAGGGGAGGTGAGTGCTGTGCACAGACCATGCAGCAAGAGGAGGGCTCAGCTCGTCCCCCCACCCACCTCCCAGCTCCAGGGGAGCTCACACTCTGCAGGTTGTGCTGGAGCTGCTCCCTGCATGTTTTTGTGCTGTGCTCATGCTTGTTGGTTTTGGTGGATTGTGTTTTTGGGTGAGGAGAAGTGAAGGAGAAGAGCTCACAGCCTTGGAGACACTCTCTGACTCCAAGATTGCGCCCAGATGCAGAGAGCTGACGGGTGATGGGCACTGCAGAAGGAAGGCCAGGCCTTGGTGAGGTGGATGAATCAGATGTTGGGAAGACTTTGAGCCAGCATCATTGGGGTGAGGCAGAGCTGTTGGAGGTGAATACAGAAATATCCTTGAAATCCTGCTCCAGGGCTGGAGAAGATCATTGTCCAAGTTTCTGGAGTTCACACTAAGCCAGTGGAGAGGTGACCTTGACTCAGGCTCTCGGGACTTTGTCTCTGGAGGAAAGGATGAAGAGGCAACGTTCACCCCATGGTGTGCCCCAAGGAATGAGGGTCTCCAAGAACATCTGGGTCCTGCTGCTTCCCAGTGCAAAGAGGAGTTAAATACCTGAATGCCTGGCAGGGGCTGGGATGTCATTCCTCACCCAGCACCTACAGAAACCCAGGGAAGTCTGTCCAAGTGCTGATTCCTAACTCAGGGCAGTTGTTCAAGGAATGACAATCGAGCAGCTACAGACAAGGTGCTATAGCAACGAGCCCCGAGTGCCAGGAACAGGCACTCCAATGTCCTGTCAGTGTTCTGTGGAGAAACCATGGGAAAAATGAGAAGGATCGTTAGAGCTGGAGATGGGGAATTTTCAAGAGGATCAGGAAGCTGATAAAAATGCCTGAAGCACAAAAGGAATTAAATTAAAGTCCTCCAGCTTGAATGTAGAGGCTGCTTAAACATCTGTACAAATCACAAAGGGCTCGCAAAATCTGAGTGAAAAAAGAGGGTAGGAACAGGAATCACTTTAGGCCTGTCAGCAGGGAAAAGGTTTTGAAACCATGAACAGGGAAAAAATCATATCAGGGGAATTCCAGAAACATCTTGCTTTTGACTGAAGTCCCCAACCTAGGCTCTGGAGAAGCAGGGAAAGGCATCCATAGCCAAGGGGAGACCTCAGTGCCTCCAAGGGAAGACCACGAGCATCCTGGAGCTACTGTGAGCCCGAGATGGCTCCTTGGAGCAGCAGCATCACTTGGATCCACAAGATGCCCCGAAAACTTCCAGCACCTCTAGACTGGCTGCTCGGGTGAGAAACCAGCATCTCCAGGGCCCTGGGGCAGGAGGAATGATTTAACTGGAGAGGGAGTGCTGAACACTGGCCTGGACTGAAATGGAATCATAACCTCTGCCTCCTTCCTCATTCCATTGGAGGATCCTGTCAACAGCTTCAGGGATAGAAAAGGATGTGTGAGCACCCCCAGATTTGCTTTAGGGCAGCACCTGGAAACCCAACTGTGTCCTTTTGACAGTTCAGCCCAACCGGGGTGAATTTGCGCTGAAGCAGAGAAGCGGTGCTTCCGTGAGCCATCCCACGAGCAGGCAGAAATCCGTCCTTAAGCCATCCCAGATGTTTGCAAAGCAGACGTGGGTCTCAGTCCTGAGGTAGCAGAAGGAAAAGTGCTGGAACAAAATGAGACATTAAAGAAGAAACTGCCAGATCCACATGGTGGAGCTGAGACAGCTCGGGGAGACCAGGAATGCAGCAGCTGCTCTGTCTGCTGGAGCAGTCGATTTAACATGGAAGCTACTGCTTTCCAGAAGTCTGGAGTGCAGCAAATGTTGTACTGGTCTGCAGAAACAGCAGCAGCAATGATCCCGGGAACAGTCCGGCAGCGTTTGTGCAGAAAGTGCTGGAAGGAGCAATCGTCCAGGTTCACACCAAGCCACTCAAAGGGACCTGGAGGTGCCACTGTCTTCGGCAAGCTCGATGGGTGGGACAGTGGGAAAGTCATGAGGGTCAACAGAGAGAGAGAGATACCCGGTCCTGAGTCTGGGATGGAGTGATCCATGCGCCAGCAGAGCCTGGGGAACAACCAGCACAGGTGCATGAGCTCTGCAGCACAGAACACGGAGACAGGGAGGGGAAGCTGACCATGACTCAGCAGTGAGCTTTTCCAGTGAGCTTTTCCAGTGAGGAAAGCCAGCTGGTGTGCTGTGGTAGCCAACTGGTGTGCTGTGGTAGCCAAAGCACGGCCAACATCTGCAGGGAAGATGGTGAGAAGAGACAGAGAGGTGAGGTTGTTCTGCCTGGAGGAGAGAGGTGGAAAGGGGGATCTGATTGTGTTTTCCTCTGCCTAAAGGGAAGCTGTAGAGGAGACAGACTTTCCTCAGGAGTGAAGAATAAGTGGAAAATGGGCAACAAGCAGGAGCTGCAGGTAAGGAAGGACACAAAACCTGTCATGCAGCCCTGGCAGAGGGGCCAGTTCAGGTTGCTCATGGACAAGGCCTTGAGCCAGTGGATTCAGCTTTAGAATTAGACCTGCTCTGAGCACAGCTGGCTGGAGACTTTGGATGTTTCCACAAAAATCAGCTATTCCAAGATCAAGGAAAATCACTTTTCTCTTTTTTTAACACAGCCTCGAGCAGGCTGTCAGAGCCACACATGGGGACACACTGCAGTGAGTTCCCTCTGCTTTTGGGTGGGATTGTGCTGCCCCTGGAGAGCACCCAAAATTTCTCTCCAGCTCTGGAGAAGCATGCCTGTGTTTGGTGAAGGTGGGACAGCAAATGATCTGCTCCCCCTACAGCGTGGTGGGCTCCTGAACGTGAGCAACATCAGAGCCCCAGGCTCTGGGATGCCCACAGTGGTGCTGCCGTCTCACTGTTAAGTCCCCAGTTGCAGACACAGAAAGAGGTTTGGGAGATGCCCATCCCAGAAGAAGGAGGAGGGATACGGTCCCCAGGCTTGCTCTGCTCAGTGTGTGCTCAGACAGAGGCTCTGGGACAGCTCTGGCAGGGCCTGAGGAGCGCTTGGCACCTCTGGGCAGCACAGAACAATCTCTCCACTGAAGGACACCTCTGGGCCTCTTTCCCCACGCTCAAATTTATCACTTCTTGGACAAGGTTTCCACCCCATCACCTTTCCCTTGCAACCCCGGACAGGAGCAGATGTGTCCCCGGGCACCCAGCACAGCACCCAGCTGACCTGCACAGGTTGTGCTGGGGACATCCTCACTCCCCCCCAGACACTGGGATGGCCCCAAACCCTCACAGACATCTCACATGTTAACTATTGCTGGCCTTATCTCCAGGATCAAGACCATATTTTTCTTCTCATTCCAGGAAGGACAAGTTTTAATAGGCCTGGAATTGGAAACAGCTCCCTTTGCTTTCCATGCTTCCCACCCGGTTTTCATGTGGGGAGTTGTTTACCACAGTTATGCAAGCGGAGGCAGAGGGCTGGGGTGACAGTCCTGGCCTGGGGACATAGAGGAGGAGGGCTGGGGTGACAGTCCTGGCCTGGGACACAGCAGAGGAGGGCTGGGGTGACAGTCCTGGCCTGGGGACACAGAGGAGGAGGAGGGCTGGGGTGACAGNGTGACAGGCCTGGCCTGGGGACACAGCAGAGAAGGGCTGGGGTGACAATCCTGGCCTGGGGACACAGAGGAGGAGGGTTGGGGTGACAGTCCTGGCCTGGGACACAGCGGGGCTCCTTCTGCCCTGCACAGCCACCCTGGGCCTGCATCCATCCCACGCATCCCGATGCTGCCGGGAAAACACAAGTGAGCAGAGGAAGAAGGAAATGTTCTGCTTCCCTGGCCAGAGGGGATGGCCCTTGGGACTGGAAAGGACTGAATCTCAAGGAAAAAGTGTGGGACACGTTCTGGTCTCTGTGGAGGGGACACCCAGAGGTGACTGAGCTCCCCAGTTTCTTTCCTTGGATCTGGTGGCAAGCCAGGGACAGTCACCGTGACAGGTGAGCACAATGTCCCTGTTCCCTGCCAGAGTCCCACAGGGACAGTGGTGGTGGAGCAGGGAATGTGGAGGGGACATGGCACCTGTCCTGTGTGGTGACCGGGTGAAGGACTGGCTGTAGGGCTGGGCATGGGTGATGGAAATGGGTCAGGGAGTGGTGGCAGGAGTGGTGGCACTCTGGGGGTGTCCCCCCTTTGCACAGAGTCCCTTGCCCCTGCTGGGGTGAAGGTGGGGCAGTGAGAGGCACAGGGAGGACCCTCAGTGCCACGTGGGAACACAGCCTGGTCAAGGATGCCCAGAGCTGATGGTGCTGGGAGAGGCTGCTGGGGCGAGACATGAAAAAGAGGCAATGGAGACAAACTGCGACAAGCTGTGACAAAATCCAGCCCCTGCTGGACTGAGGATGGTGGTTGCCACCCTGAGAGGGATGCAGGACAGGGACCCTGTGGCGTGGCAGCAACTGGAGGGGATGGCCCAGCTCATGACAGCCATGGAAAACTGTCCTGGCTTTAGGGGGAGAGAAGTGTCCGTGGGTGAGAGCTGCCTGAGCATGCTGCTGGGCTCGGCACAGGAAGAAATCAGTGTTAACAACTCATGGATAATGATGTGGAAAAGCAAGTCCATAATTCCTGGGTGTCATGGAGCTCTTCTTTAAGGTGATGTCCTGGCAAGAGGAGGTGGCACTTGTGGAAACAACCGAGTGGTGAAGTGGAGGGGGGCTCAGGACCACCCTGGTCCCACGTGCCCATGAGCACGGGGCCGAACTGGATGTGATCAAGGGACACACTGACGCCTGCCCCAAGTGTGGAGTAGGCTCTGAAGCACCCACAGGTGACAGGTCCCACAGGTGATGAGGACAACCTCTGCTGGTGTGCTGGCCAAGCCCTGCTCATGCAGCCCAGCCTGTCTCACTTGCCAGAAGGGCCCAGTCCTGACCCCTGTTCATGGCACCAGCCCGGCCTGCCTAGTGCCATATGCTCCACGGATGTCTCTGCCCAGCCCTGCCTGGAGGGTGGCACAGTGCCCCAGCTGTGCAGGGGCATCATCCTTTCCGACACATTTTCCATCCATCTCTCACCCTGAGGGGGCCCACAGTCAGAGCTCCCCTCAATTCTCCCCTGATGGCTTCCCTTCGTGCCCCACTCCTGGTGTGCTTTGTGCAGCAGGGTCCAGCTCTCCCACCAGCCTCCTTCCCTTCTGCATCCTGCCCATCCAGACTTGTTGCTGTGGCCACAGGCTGCGTTCAGCCTTCCTGGCGTGGTGGGTCTTCACTTGTGGATGTGTTCCAAGTCCTGCTCCTGGAGGATCTCGAGTCCCTCCTGCCTTGGGCCAGGTTTCTCCCAAGCACAGTGGCCCACGTGTTGTTCCGGGGAAGGCCCTGTGGCACTATCCCAAGCTCCTGAGCTGGATGCTGCTTTCCTGGCACCTACCTGGAGCTGGCAGATGAGCTGGGGTGGACATGGAGGGGCAGGATGGGCCAAGCCCCCCGTGGGCTCTTCGCCTGTGATTTTGGCTAACTGGGCTGCATGCACACAGCTCATAGCAGACTGGGCCGGGCTGGCCCGGTGCTCCGAGTGGGCTGCTGGTCCCCCAGGTGTGACAGCCAGCCCCTGTGTGTCACAGGGGCCTGTGACACGGCTGCTCCCTCCTCCAGGGCACAGAGAGGGGCTGTGTGTGCAGCAGGAGCTGAGCCCCATGAGCACAGCCTGAGATCTGCGAGACTCCGTACGGCTGAGTCAGGATTTTGGAGCAGCCCCCCCATTTCACACACACACACACAGACATCCTCCTTCCACCTGCATTACACCCAGGGAATTGTACTCATCCTGAATTTGTCACAGTGACTCCCTGCCAGCCCCTCCGGCCAGCTCTGCTCCGCTGAGGGCTCCTGCAGAGCCCCTGGGCCTTTGCAGGGGTGGAGAGAGGAGAGGGCAGCCTGTGCCAGGGCGGGACTTTGTGCACAGCCTCGTGGGGACCATCTCTGACCTGCCAAGTTCCCCCCTCACTCCTGCCCAGGCAGTGTTCCCAGCTCAGAGCTCAGGGCCACCAGCCCAGGAGGTTTTGGAGGCTCCAGGCTTGCTGAGGGTCTGAAAAAGGCCGATGGAGTTGGTGCTGGTGACAAGTCCTGCCGCAGTGGGGTGGTGCTTGTGGATCAGGTGAAGAGAAGAGCAGTGGGTTGATGATTCTGGTTGATGCTGGTGCATCCTGAACCCCTGGACCTGCAGGGAGCAGCAGACAGGGTGACCCCAACCAACGGCCTCGTGTCCTCAGTCCTGGCCTGGGGAGGTGAGCACAGCTTGGAGGACACTGAGGAACAGCCAGAGCTCTTGGCAGCCTTGTGCAGCCAGAACAATGGCTGACGTCATTTTTATTTAAGAGGGAGAAGGGAAAAAAACTTGTGACCAGAGGACCGTAGCCCTGGGAGAGACGGAGTTTATTTTTCCTGCCTGCTGCTCTCTCTCGCGCTCCCCCCAGCCCTGGCCGTGGCACAGCACATTCCTTTGCCGTGATCGCCTCCCTCCCATGCAACAGCACATTCCTCCTGCGCTGCCTGCTGCCTCTGCTCCGGCCACCCCGGCCTGGCCGGTGCGCAGGGGACAGTGGCCGCCCGTCCCCTGTGCCTGAGCACTGCTGGACGCTCAAATGTTTGCAGCTTTGCCGGGGCTCAGGCTCAGAGCTGTGTCCGTGTGCTGGCTGCTCATGTCCAGCTCCGCCCTGGGGACAGGTGTGTGTCCAGGTGCTGGCCTCTCCATCCCAGGACAGTGTCCAGCAGGGATGCTGGAGCCTCACCCTCTGCTGCCTTTGTGGCAGGTGCACTGAACCCGTGGCATTGAACCTTCCAGGGGGGATTCCCACACACCGATGGGCTCGGGGAGCCTGGGGTGCCAAGTAGGGCTTGTCTTGCCTCGCTGGGTGGAGCAAGACCAGCCTGGGCGTAGGGTCATCCCTCTGGATCTCAAAGAGGCAGGAAGGAAGGTGTCTGCCGAGCCCTGTGAGCAGTGGGGAGATGAGCTATCACCTCGCAGGGCTGAGTTCATGGGGCTGGCACAGCTCCAGGTGCTGGGGCCACCCCGGGCAAGACAGGTCACCCCAGAGGGCTGTGCAGACGTGGGTGCTGCAGCCCTTCACCCCCGGGCCATTATCCCCTCTGGCCAGTGCTGGTGTGGGGTGAGAAGGTCAGGCTGTGGGTGCTGCTGACCAGTGCACCCAGCACATCAGCACACCCGGCCCTCCTGCTCCTGCTGGCCTCACTGGGTTTTGTTGGAACTGCTGGGAGCCCAGGCACGGGCCTAGAGCCTGTTTTGTAGCATTTTCCCAGTGCAATCAGACAAAATTCCTCCCTTCTCTCAGGACATCCCCCTTTGCTCACCCCAACACCCCTCCCACAACTCTGTCCTACTCCCAACCACAGAGGAGACCAGCAGCACCCCTGTGCCCCCACCAGGATCGCTGAGAGCTGGGAAAGCTCCTTCCTCCTGTTTTTTCACCCGTGCCAGCACTGCCTTGCTCCTTCTCAAGCTGGGGGCTGCAGAGGAGAGAGCTGGGGGCTCTGGTGAGGGCTCTGGGGGCATTGCAGGGTTCTGGGTCTGGGCAGGGCTCTGGGAGCCGGACTGACCAAAGGGTTGAACGGGGCCACGTGTGCCCCATCGCCTGCCAGATTGGGCTAAACCAGGGTTAACCAGAGGGGCGGCTGGGAGCTGCCACATGCCAAGAATGTTTCCAGACTGGGGAAGGGCTGGACATGAATCACCCGGTGCCTCTGCCAGACGCTGTGTGCAGGCTGGGCTCCGCACCGTGCTGTCCTGCGGCGAGTTTGGGGACCCTGTGCAGACCAGGGCTCCACCAGCCCCACCAGCATCACCTGCTCCGGTGGCTCTAGCCTGGTTTTGTGGCTCCTGGGGGGTCCCAGCCGGCTGAGGTCCGGCAGCCCTGTGTGTGTGTCAGGCACTGCTGGCTTGGGAAGCCCACGTGCGGGTGTTGCTGCAGCCAGGGACACGCTCCTCCCACGCCGCTCCAGCCCTTTGTCTCCGTCACTTGTGTGAGCCTGAATGTTCACAAGTTGTAACTCAGCCTCTGGAGACCTCCAGGTACCATGGAGACTCAGCAAGGTACCACGGCTGGCACCAGGACCCTGCTCACCCAGTGCTGGCTCTCTCACTGGGCAGCTTCTCTCACTGCCCACCCCAGCCCAGTGCCCGTCAGCGTGGGGGATGCTCTTCCTCCTCCTCGGATGGGCACCAGCCTGCTCCTGCTGCGGTCCCAGGGAAACCCAGCAGCCCAGGGGATGGGGACCTGCAGCCTTTCCTCAGCCAGCAGGAGAGCCAGTGCTGGGGAAAGGTTTGGCAGCCTGGGGAGTTCCTGCCCATGCCCAGCATTGCCGGGCTCCTGCTCTGGCTGCCCTGGAGTGCGGGTGGATGGTTCCACACTCAAAGGCACCCACACCCCGTAATGCATCGATATCCACACCAGGGCTGCAGCCTCCAAGACAGGCAGTCCGTGCTGCTGAAATCCAGAGACAGCAGTGGGGCAGCCACAGTCTCCCCACAAAATCTGTCCCTTGCAGCTCCTTCAGAGCAACAGCGGGAGGGGATTAGGGCTAAGAATGAGGTAACCTTGGACTTCTTGGCTGCCAGAAGTCCCCCAGCACGGTCCCTGCAGCAGCTCCTGGTGCACAGATGTGTCGAATTCACCTGCTCACCATGTGCAGGGACAGGGTCTGAGCACCAGACCAGCCACAGGGACATCTCTGAGGCAGTGGCTGAATGGAGAGAGCAGGAAAAACACAGGGAAGGAGGGCAGCACCCCAAACTGCTCAGGGCTAAAACCCTGATAACGCCTTTCATTCAGGACATCTCCATTTCCATCTGGAAATAAAGAGGTTTCCACATTCAGCTCCGCCTTGCTGGAGCTGGAAGCACTGTCCCCGTGGATGGTGTTGGGGTGGGGGTCCCTGCCTGGGATGCGGGGATGCTTAGGGTGGGGTCCCTGCCCGGGATGCGGGGATGCTTAGGGTGGGGTCCCTGCCTGGGATGCGGGGATGCTTAGGGTGGGGTCCCTGCCCGGGATGCGGGGATGCTTAGGGTGGGGTCCCTGCCTGGGATGCGGGGATGCTTAGGGTGGGGTCCCTGCCCGGGATGCGGGGATGCTTAGGGTGGGGTCCCTGCCTGGGATGCGGGGATGCTTAGGGTGGGGTCCCTGCCCGGGATGCGGGGATGCTTAGGGTGGGGTCCCTGCCTGGGATGCGGGGATGCTTAGGGTGGGGTCCCTGCCCGGGATGCGGGGATGCTTAGGGTGGGGTCCCTGCCTGGGATGCGGGGATGCTTAGGGTGGGGTCCCTGCCCGGGATGCGGGGATGCTTAGGGTGGGGTCCCTGCCTGGGATGCGGGGATGCTTAGGGTGGGGTCCCTGCCCGGGATGCGGGGATGCTTAGGGTGGGGTCCCTGCCTGGGATGCGGGGATGCTTAGGGTGGGGTCCCTGCCCGGGATGCGGGGATGCTTAGGGTGGGGTCCCTGCCTGGGATGCGGGGATGCTTAGGGTGGGGTCCCTGCCCGGGATGCGGGGATGCTTCCCTTTGGAAGCAGCATCCTTCCCTGGCTGCACCACAAGCAAGCAGCGCTGTGCTGCTGCTGCTGCAGGACACGTGTTCCAAGCCTTGTGCAAACACACCAGGCCTGACCTCGCTCCAAGCTTTCTGGTCAAGGATGTAATCTCTAGGGCAGTAATTTTCCCTTGCTTTCCCAACACTTTCCAAACGAGCACATCTGAAAGCCTTGACTCAAGGGCTTCAAGGAGATGTGCTGAGCACGACACGCGGCCAGGGACCGGCTCACAGCCTCAAGAAATAAACAATAAAAGGAGCAGAACTGGGAACATCTGGCGGAAAGAAGGAGCATGTTCCACAGTCTGGGTGTCTGAAGGATAAATGGGGCTGGACAGAGTCACAGCTCCTTTCTTGTCCACGTTGGGAGCGGGGTAAGCGTGATATTTATGGGCTTCAGTGATGCTGTGACTGCAGCATCTTGGCACTTCTCCTTCACCGGCTTCGAGGGGAATGGGAACATGTGTGCAAAACATGTGCTGGGGCACAACAGCCCGGGCCCAAATGGCAGCACACAGGGAGGGAGAGGCTCTGGGGACAAGCTCAGCTCTCACCCACAAATGGGATGGGGTATGGCCCACTGTGCTGGGGATAATGAGAAGCTGTGAGCCTTGGAGAGCTGCAGCCACCTGGAGAACACGGAAACCAAGCAACAGGAGCCTGGCAAGCAGGGCTTCCCCTAGAGGTAGCCATGGAATACGTGGGCCTGACCAGGAAAGCTGTGTGGAGCTTCTCAGTGCTGTGCCCCAAGGCTGGGGCTTGTTTTCATGGGTCTGGACGAAGCAAAAGCTAAACAAAACCAAATGAAGTCCTCAAGGATCTGTATCCAAGGAGCAGGACATGGGATCTGGCATGGACATCTGTAAGCCAGTGGTTGTGGTGATCCCCGCCTTGGAATTAAAGGCGTGAGTGGCCCCACTGGTTTCACTCAGGGAGGAGTGAGCACTTAAGTGCTTTGCTGGACGAAGGCCTGAAGAGGGGAGGGCTGGGCTCCAAGTGGAGCTGGGCAGGACAGAGCCTGTGCGCTCTGCTGCAGTGGTTGGGATTTCCAGCCTGGAGACAGGGAAGCAGGGCAGGCAGAGTGTGGAAATCCAGCCTGGGAGTCCCAGGCAGGGCAGGGGCTGGAGCAGCATCTTGGACAGCCCAGCTGGTGTTCCCATGGTGCCTGGGATGGGCTGGGGAGCTCTGGCTCTGCAGAACGATGGTCCTGCCATGGGGCCATGGCAAGGTCCCACCCCTGTGAGTGCCTCCACTGTGCAGAGGGGAAGCTGTGGGTGCCCTTGGCCTTTGGCAGTGGCACTGACCCATGCCCAGCAGAGGCACTGACCAATGCCCAGCAGTGGCACTGAGCTGTGCCCAGCAGTGCCTGCCTCCAGGTGACCCTGGAGATGAGGTCCTGGGCTAAGAGGGAAGGAGAAGGAGGAGGAGGCAGCACTGCCCTGCGGAAGGGATGATGTGGTTTGGGTGAGGGTGAAGGAAGGTGATCCAGTGTTTGCTGAGGTGGGGCCAGGCCATGATCAGCTGCTTTGGAAGTCACCCCATCCCTGCACCCAGAGCGCTTCTTGGGGCTTCAGGAGATGCACCTGGAGCAACACCCCTGTCTTACAATCCCAGATCTGGGGCAGGGGTCTCACATTCCTCCCACAACCCCAAGGATGGTCTCTGCTGAGCCTGTTCTGGCAGGAGCACCGGCCTCTTCCCAGTGCCCCCTTCCCAGACCCTGCCACACCTCCGGCTGCCCCCAGGCCACAGACACAGCCCATGCCAGGCGGGAGATGCCATGGCTGGCTCAGCCCTGTGCCTGCACTCCCCAGGAGCCTGGCACCATGGAACCCTCCTCCTGAACCACAGCTCTGCTCATGTGGGCCAGGCAAGCCACTGCCATGGCAGGGCTGGGACAGGCAGGACACCGTGCTTGGTGCTCCCGGTGGAGGTCACCAGGATTGTCCTTGTGGAAGTGCAGTGAGTGCCCAAAACCATGGAGAGGCCCTCCACTAGAGGTCCATGAGTTCCTGAGTCCTCTTCAAGAGGGATGTTGCCTGTGTCTGGACACTGCCCACGGAGAGCTGGACAACAGCTCCACTGACACATCCACCTTGGCAGGCACCAGGACGGCCGATCCCTGGACATCCTCACGGCCAAGGGATGTGCACGGGGAGGAGGGAATGGCTTCCTTGCAGCTGGGACTTGGCAGAGGTGAGCTCTCATGCCTGGTGGTGATACTCAGATATCATCTCTGGTGATTTACGGCCGGAGCATGCAAGCACCGCTTTGGGAAGATCCTCATAAATAGCTCCGGCGTGACAGAGGGCCTGCTGGATAATGGAAAACCGAGGGACCAGCCCCTGCCGCGGCTCTGTGCAGCGTCTGGCGTTAACCCTGTCATGACAGTGGGGAGGGGCACACGGCTCCAACTCTTCCCTGTGGAGTCGGGGCCTTTGGCACCCCCGTGCCAGGGCTCGCACCCCATCCCACTGAGCTCTGCCGGCCATGCCTTAGGTGCTGCCTTTCTTATCCTGCACTGCCACACCCCCCTCTTTCCAGCCCCCTCTTGCATCCCATGTGGATTTTGCAGCACTGAAGTGGAATAATTTTTGTCTGGAGGCTCTGCCACCTGTTACCAAAACTTGCTGAGGCCTGGCTTCAGAGGAACTGGCTTTCCCTCAAATGCCAGACACAGAAATCATGCAATGGGTTGGGTTGGAAGAGACCATAAAACCCATCCAGTCCCCACCCTGCCAAGGGCAGGGACACCTTCCATTATCCCAGGTTGCTCCAAGCCCCATGCAACCTGGCCTTGGACACTTCCAGTCATTGTGTTTGCCCTGTTATGTCCTTCTTGAAAGTTTTCTGCTCCGAAGGTCACGTCCTGCTCCCTTCTGCCAGCGAGGAGGGACCATCCTTTGCAGGACTTGCACAGGACCTGGGTGTCCCTGCCCAGCTCCCCACTGACCTCCCTGCGCCATCCCCGCAGGCTGATCCTGTCCCTGCACACCCTGGCCAGGACTCATCCACACGTTCCCAGCCTTGGCACGGGCATGGGCCTTCACCCGAGTTCCTGCTCATGCTGGGGAGTCCCGGGGAGATCCCACCACAGCTGAGCCAAAGCAAAAAAGGGAAACTGAGATTCGAGCAGTGGAGAAACCATCGGCCTTCCCTGTGCTCCTCAGAGCAGCCCTGCTCGCTCCTCGCAGATATCTCCCCCCGCTCAGCACGGCCCCGGGGCTGGTGCCACTGTCTGGCTGTGCTGGGAGGAAGAGGAAGCCGGGGAGGGGCACAGGGCACATCTCCTCTCTGACAAGGGGTCTCTGGTGCCCGCTGGGCAGGTGCCCGGGCAGCCGGGCTGGGCTGTCAGCGCTGGCTCTGGTGCTCGAGGACGAACAGATGGGATCCATTAGCAGAGATTATTTAGATATCTCCGAAGGGCTCCCTCACAACCCATTAAACTTAGACAAGCAGACATAATGAGGGCTTAACACGCCGTCGGTGACACGCCTGGCACAGCTCGGCACCAGCGAAGCACTCGGGGACAGCGGCACGGGTGGAGCAGAGCAGATGCCGGACCCGGGTGTGTCTGGTGGCCCCAGCCCCGGGCTGCAGGTCTTGTCTGGTGTGAAAAATGGAACAACTCTCGTTTTTTATTAAAAGAAAAATATTAATTTATTAATGGGAAAATAATTATAAAATAATTAAATTAAATTAGGGAAAGAAAAATAACGAAACCCGGGACCGGGGATAGGAGACTCTTTGTAGCCGATTTGGCTGGAGCCCGAGGCAAGGATCGGCAGTGAGGTGGTTTGTCTCAGCTATTCCGAGACAAAAAAAAATATCTTTAATTAAAGCTCTGGAAAGAGCTCTTGGCCCACAACCACCCCACCGGGCTATCACCCTGCTAACCAGGAGAAATGGCGCTCTCAGATCGTGCTCAGGTCTTTTATCTCCTCCTAGTCCCACCCTGATCTGCCCATTGCCTGCCTCCATGGAGAGTGATAATTGGTGTTTTTTTCCCATGATATTATTTTTGCCCTGCCAATGGCTAGTTGTCGTCCAGGGTTTATGTTCTCCTCCTCAAAAAGGCAGGAAAGTCCCTCACTAAAATTCCACGTTTCCATGGAGCCAAGTTACAGGCCAACGGCTGACTACCAAACACAGCCCATCAGGCATGGGGTGAGGGGTTTTTACCTTCACGAAGGCACTTTATCTGAGGAGCTAACTCAATTGGAATAATTAATTTCTTAATGAAAAACACAACTTAACTTGGAATTACACTAATGGGTTAAATACAGTATGAGTATGATAAGAGAAATAACATACAACATTTTTTTAACTATAGAAAACAAGTACTTAACAACCTTTTAACAATTAAACAATAACTATTTAAATGAATTTTTATATAAAATATAAAAATAATAAATGAATTTTATTTATATGAACAGTTACTAACTTAAGCCTGAACATTATATTTCAACAATTGATAACATTATTCAAAACTGGGAACTTAATAAACTGGACAACATGGGAGTAAAAAGGTTCTTAATTAATATATCTATTATTTAATTATATCCTGGTCACCTGACAGTCCTATGCAAAGGCCAACCTTCAATTTTCATGCATGACATCTGTGCCGCCCTGCGCACCTCCACTGCCGTGAGGCTCAGGTGCCTCGGCACGGGGGGACGGCGGCTCCGGACGTGCTTCCCCGCTCCAGCCCTGCCCTCGCTCCCTCTGGCATCGCCCGGAGGAAGGGGAGGACAGCGCTGTCCCCGTGCTCCGGCACTGGGCTGGCGCTCGGCCCCACGCTGGGCTCACACACGGGGGTGTGCGTGTTCCCAGTGCTGGTGCTGCTAGCTGCCAGTGGCCCTCAGCCCCCGGGATCCTCCAGCCCTGGGAGCCCCCTCCTCCATCGCCCCCCGACAGGCCCAGACGGCTCCGAGCACCGGAGCCGGGGACGGGCGGCCGCTGCCCGGTGCCGTGGCATGCCAGGAAGCCCTCGAAGCCCCGGTGCTGCTCAGCTGTGTCCCCTCCAGGTCTCCACCACCACTGTCCCTGCTCCTTTCCTTTCTCACGGCATGTCCTGTGCTCTGGGAATGCTATGCTCCAGAGGGAGGTCTCCCGTGGCAGAGAGGGCTCTGTGCCCTCTTCCGTGGAGGGTTTGGAGAATGGGCTTTCCCCGGAGATG
The DNA here is from genome assembly GCA_013397975.1 of Machaerirhynchus nigripectus. Classification (NCBI taxonomy): domain Eukaryota; kingdom Metazoa; phylum Chordata; class Aves; order Passeriformes; family Dicruridae; genus Machaerirhynchus; species Machaerirhynchus nigripectus. Next base: position 52,123 of record VZRQ01001029.1, on the reverse strand, counting down.
GAAGGAGGGCAGAACATTCCCTGGGTATTCCCGCAGAGGAGTGGATTTGTCTTCATTAAGTCTGGAACTTAGAGCAGCCTTTAATCTAAAAGCAATTTGCAAACATCAGAGGAAAAAGGCTGGAAGGGACTGGATGGAGATCCACCACAGCTCCAGGACAATTTCCAGTGGGGGATGTATCCCTTGAGCCAGGACACTGCAGGAGCTGGTGCATCCCAGAATGTTCAGCTGGAGCACCCTGGTTCAGTGGGAGGTGTCCCTGTCCACGGCAGGGGTGGAACTGGATGGGCTTTAAGGTCCTTCCAACCCAAACCGCTCCGTGAGTCTGTGATTCCTACTCCTAGCACAGAGCCCTGGGCTGCCCCAACCCATGAGGGCACAGCTCCTGTCCCCCAGGTGCCACAGGGAGTTACCCCCCAGTGTCCTGCCTGGTGCTTCCCATTCCCAGTGTCTGCACACCCTGGAAAGCTGTTTCCCACCAGCCTGTGCCTTGTGCTGGTGCCGCGGTGGGGTTTGTGGGGCTCCCCAGATTTCAGTGGGGAAGGTTTTGGAACCAGCTCAGGTTTCTCGGCCTGTCTGGGTGAGGGCTGCAGTTTCAAGGCAGCTCTCCAGGAATTCAGCTGCGCTGAACGGGATCCGGATGGGGTGGCTCAGGTATCTGAAGGTATGTCAAGCCTCCACTCAAGCATTTGACAGTGTTTTCCATTACCTCATTAGGCTGAGGCTCATTAGCCTGCTCTCCACAGAAACTGGAGCTCCTCCCAGGGAATTCTAGGCCATTCTCTGTCGCCAGCACAGTAGGTGGGTCATGGCTCGGAGCACAGCTCTTTATGTGCCATTACATGGCTGGGTGCTGTAGTCTCTAATAATGCTATTTCTGGATTGCAGCGATGCTAATTGAGAACTAGTGTGTCATTAATTATACAAATGACTTGATGCCAGCACTGGATTGTGCCTCTAATTTCTGGAACTACTGTCCTCATTTGTTTGGTTTGACAGCTCCTAGCACTCAAGGTCTTGCGTTATTTGACATTTTATTCCACAGCCATGGTGACTCTGGGGCAGTGGGTGCCTGGGTGTGCGTGCCGCTTATCCTGATTCCGAGCAGAGCCAGCCTGGGATGCCTGGAAGGACTCCTGTCCATGAGCATTCTCCCCCCACGCTGCCAGGACAGGCGGCGTTGCTGGGCTGGGGTTCCACCTCGTGTGGGGACTCTGCTGCGACAGGGCGCTGTGCCCATGCCACAGGGCACATCCTCTGCTGTCCCCTTCTCCCTCGAGCCTCCTGACAGCTCGGAAGGGAGGATCAGCCAGCACAGAGGCTTTCCCAGGTTTCTTTCTTAGCCTGTACCCTCGGGCTTGTTCAAGTAGCCCAAATCCTGAGGGTCCCAGTGTGGCTCCAGGGGGAGGGGGTGGCAGTGGCTGTGCAGAGCCTCACCTTCCCTGTCGGGGAGCAGCCCCTGCCGGGGGTTATCCCCAGGGAGCGACTTCATCCATTTCTGTACATTTCCAAGGGGAATGAGCTGAATCTGGTCTGGGATGAGCGGGCTGGTTCAGGGAGCATTGCTGGCTTGCACTGGTGTGAGGGTGGAGACCAAGCGATGCCACCAGGGCAGCAGGTCTGGCTGGGCAGCTCAGGCAGCTCCCAGGGGGCTGAGGCTCAACCTTCACTCAACTATTTATTTTATCTCTTTAACCTGGAGGATTTGCCTGCTTTAAGTCCCTCCCAGAGCTTTTCAGGACTTCGGTTCCGTTCTTCTGGCATTTTTCCCTGTAGTACAATATGATCCCTGTGAACTCCACTGCCTTCAGCATCCCAAATATTTGCAGTATCTTTTTGTGAAATATTTTGGATGCACAGCCCAGCCCCTGGGAGTCCTGGGAAGCACCTCCCAGACAAGGCATCAGGAGCACACGTGCAGGAAGGCTGGGCTTTGTGCAGCGGAAGTGGCGAGGACCCAGATGAGAACACGGGAACATCTGACCTCTGCCACTTGCTCCAAACCCTCTCCCCTGGCAGGCAGAACAGAACAAGCCATTTTCACACCAAACTCAACCCCAGATGGAAGAGTTCCCTTCTGCAGGGCTTTGCTATCTCCGTCTCCCTGTTGCCAGCTGGTTCCTCTGTCGGAACTGCTGCAGTGCCAGAGGGACATTTTTAGCTGCTCTTATGAAAGGACAACGTGATTTTCTAAAATTGCATGTTACCCATTATTTCCTAAGCTTCCCCAGCCCTGCCCCTCTCCTCCCCAGGAGGGCACTGGAGCCAGGTCCAGGCACGGAGCGGGCAGCCGGGGTGGGTTCCCCGCGTGGGTTCCCCCCGGATCTCTGTACCCGTCTGAAGGTCAGCATGGTCCCACGCTGCCATCTGGCATATTCTCCCCCCGAAATGTTTCCCAAAACAGCCTCCAGCAGGATCTTTTCCATGCTGCCTCTGTGTCCCATGCTGCAGGATCACCCCACATCCAGCTCTGACGTGGTTGTGCTCAACACGAGGAGTTTTTTCCAAAAGCTCCTTTCAGCAGCTTTTCCAAGCCTGCATCAGTGGTCACCAAGGGGATTTTCCAGTCCCTACGTGTACCATTGCTTGGGTGCCCACAGGGAATCCTGCACTGATTTTCCTCTCTCTGAGGAGTCCTTCTTTTCTTTTCTTTTCTTTTTTTTTCTTTTCTTTTCTTTTCTTTTCTTTTCTTTTCTTTTCTTTTCTTTTCTTTTCTTTTCTTTT
>VZRQ01001029.1:16053-48930 GCA_013397975.1 Machaerirhynchus nigripectus | reverse complement strand
CCCCCCAGGTGTGATCTCCAGGCTGGCAGAACCAGACTGGCTCTGTGGGTGTTAAATGAGGATTCCCCAGCCAGGTCCCTCAGCTTTGATTTTGGGATCCTCATTAATTTCTGGGCCCAATTAAAACCCCAAATACCCCCCAGTATTGGATTCCCACGGCGCTGTCTCAGCCTCTTCCCTCTGTTCCATCCAGAGCAGCTGTGGCTGCCCCTGGATCCCTGGCAGTGTCCAAGGCCAGGCTGGACGGTTTTGGAGCACCCTGGGATGGTGGCAGGTGTCCCTGCCCATGGCAGGGGTGGCACGAGATGCACTTTGAGGTCCCTTCCAACCCAAACCATTCTATGATTCCTTGATTCCATGATTCCCCTACAGCTCTGTGCCTCCCCCTCGACACTGTTATCCTCGCAAAGAGACCAGGGAGGGGTCCCAGGAGAATCCTCTGCCCAGAGCTGATCCCAAACCACTGGCCCAGATCTCCTGCACAGACTGTCCCAGGAGGTCTGTAGGGACACCTCTGCAGGAGGGGACAGTCCCTCTGCTGGGAAGGGAAGCGACTGCAGTGCCCAGAGGGAAGGTGAGGAGCTGCAGCCCCTCCTGGAAAGAACATCAGGGTTCTTGGAGGTTCTGGAGGGAAATTTCTCAGCTCTCACTTGCAGGTGAGCAAGTTCTTAAGAAGTCCATTTTAAAGGTCAGCATGATGCCAGGATGTCCAGTGACAACTCTGTGGCCATCCAGGAAAAAACAAAGTTGGAGAAACCAATGGTTTCCAGTGTGTTCTCCTGGGGCGTGGACTTTGAACAACAACTGTGCTCATCCTCAGCGGCTGCGTTACTGAGAGATGAGTGTTTGGTGGCTGATGATGTCCTCAGAGGGTGCTACAGTGTCCCCATTCCGAAAGGATGATCCCAGAGCTCTCACCCACCTCTCCAACCCCTCCAGCTCCACATAACCCAGCCAGGGCTCCCATTTCCCCTATGAGGTTCTTTCCCTTGCTGTATCGACACAAGGACACGGCCTTATCAGCACTGCCTTCACGGATTTGGTGCAGTAGAAGTCAAAATCCTCAGTCTGCTGTCCCACTAGGATCCCAGAATCCAACAGTATTAAACTCTGGGCTGTTGTGGTCAGGACCACCACTGTTTTGAAACCAGTTTGTGCAACATCTGTCCAGAACAGTTTGCGATTGCACTGAAATACTCTCAAGAGCCCTTCAGCTGAGGCTTAAGCAGGAATAAAAAGTGCACACCCTGATGTCAGATGAAAGAGAGAGCCCTTTGCCTATGGAAGGGAGGTGTGTAATTGCAGAGACGTGAACTGGATCTGGTTTTAATCCCACTGGACAGATTGAGCACTGTCAAGTGCAGTTTCTAATCTCGGTCCTGCTCGGCTGCGTCGGAGTATGGCTGAAGGTGTTTTTCAAGTGTTTAGGAGGCTTTCCAAAGACAACAGTGTCATCTGGAGAACATCAGCCTGCAGGCTGGTTGCTGTGAACGGGACGCTCTTTGAAAAGCCCTCGGTGCTGATGCAAGTCCAGATGGCTCGTGTTGAACCTGGGGCTGGGCCATGTGCAGAACATGCCATGAGGTTCCTGTGGCTCCACCACGCTCAGCCTGTGAGCACAGCACAGGAGGGCCGGCCCCTCTCCCCAGTCCCACAGGACTTCCTCGACCCTCAGATGTACCCAGATGTGTCTCTAGGTGCAGCCTGCAGCCCTCCAGGTGTCCCAGGTCTGTGCGCAGTGCACTTGCCCCGTGTGCAGCACCGAGCCCGTCCCCATCCTGCAGCACAGCACCAGCACTCCAGGAGAGCAGGAGCACCGTGGGGATGGCTCAGCGTGGCAGTGGGATCCTCCAGGGACACCCTTGGGCTCGAGGAGTGCAGGTTCAGGGGGTGCAGAGGTGGTGCTCGGTGTCAGCTCAGATCCAGGGAAGAAGAGCAAGGTTCTCTGTCCACTCCTCCTTTCCAGTGTCCACTTCCAGGCACACAGAGCTCTCCCTGCCTTTCCCTCCACCTTCATCCCCACAACGCCCCAGTGCCAGCCTGGGGGTTCCCATCCACCCACAGCTCCTTCTCCACGGGCAGCACTGCGCCTGCCCACGCCCGTCCTGCTGGACACAGCTGGGAGTGGGGTCAGCAGCCCCCCCTGCGTCCTCTGAAACCCAGGGGCTGAGACCCCTGAGGGCATTCCATGGCTCCCACTGCCCCAAGGAAAGGCACAGGGGATCAGCATCCTCGGGCTGTGGGGCCGAGGGCTCACTCTGGCTGCAGATCAGCATCACACAGCTGATCCTTGTGGGGAAGAGGATCTGTTTCTCTCCAAACAACTCTGAAGAGGCTTTTTCCTCTGTCCTGCTGATCCTCTCAAAGTCCTTACGCTTGGCACAGCCCTGCTGTGGTGCGTTCCTGGGTTTCAGTTTTCCTTTTACTGCTTCTGTAGCTCTTCCAGAGGTGAAGAGGTTTGGAAGAGCTGCGGGTGGAAATGGAAAAGTGCAATGAATACATATCCTAGACACACTGGATTTTTATGGCCCTGAAAAGTGGAGGGGAAGAAAAGAAAAATGGGTGGATATTCCTGTCTGGAAACTTCTGAGCTGCAAGTAACAGGGAAGCGTTTGAGGAGACCAGGAAAACCACGGTGGTGAGGAGTTGTTCCTGACTTCAGTGCACAACCTGTCCCTTCAGAGAGCTCAGGCCCCGGGTCTGGCCAAGAGCAGAGGGGATCAGCTCTGCACACCTGGCACTCCCCGGAGGAGCAGAGCTCTGCTTTCCAACCAGGACCAGCATCCCCAGCACGGCAGGTGGAGCGAGGCACAGAGGGGTCAGCTCAGACCTGCTGACCTCCCTGGGCTGGACACTGGCCCAAGAGCATTGATCTGCTGGAACACAGCAGTGCTCAGCACCAGCACGGGGAGCCTCCGGCTGGGATTGACCGCATGTCATCGGAATGTTGACCTGCATTTGGGCACCCGAAATAAATCGCTCGCTGGGGAGCAGCTGAGTGAGAGACAGATCTTTGCAGCTTCCCTTCCTGTTTACATCTGTTCTGGTGTCTCTCCCTGCGAGTGTCTGGTCCACGTTTGCAGAGGACGAGGCTCGGAGGAGCACACATGGGCACCAAATGCTGCAGCTGCACAGCTTGTGGTCGAGCTCCTGGGGAAAGGCTCCCAGGTGCAGGTGCCAGCACTGCTATCGCCACGGAAAGGCAGAGAGAGGGTGCTCTGCAGCCTCTGACCCCTCTGCTGTAGTCAGGCTGAGGGCACAGAGCTACCCCCAGCACCGCTACCTGGATCCCACCAGCCTTTGAGCTGTTTGAGGTTCCCTGAAGCCTTCTGGGAGCAGCACTGGGAAGTGCTGATGGATGGTCAGGAAGCACCCCCTGTCCCAGAGTTGCTCCTGCACCCGGATAAGGGACAAGTGACAATGTTGCAGTGCTGGCAGCCACCAATGACTTCCTTGGAGCAGCACCTGGAGCTCCTTGTGCCCGTCCTGGTGCCACGGCACCATCACAGGGAGGGAAATGTTTGGCCATCACCACTGCACCCGGGGCTCCTCCAGCTCCCTCTTCCCATGGGGGTCCTGGCTGTATCCAAATCCAGGAGCAGTGATGGGTAGAAGAGCTGGATGTGAGGATGTGGCTGCTGCCATGGAGAGCATCAGAGGCAGGGTTTCCTAATAGAAATTAATTCAATTTTATGAGCAAAACTCTTATATTGCATTAGTGAAATGAAGACATTCTGTCTCTTCCCTAACAAAATAAACATTTTTGGCAGAGCGAATGAGTGTTTCCTGTCTAAGCTCTGCCTGGCACAGCCCCTGTCCCCAGGAACTACAGCTGGATGCCCACTGGCTGCCCCTGCTTCTCCCAGGCAGGAGATAACCCAGACACAGATTAGCAGGGGTAGAAATGAAGTGCAGAGAGCTTTCATCTTTCCCAGAGCCCACCATGGCCTCTCCATGGTGCCGCTCCCATGGCCCAGCTGGGTCTGCCTGAGCTGACTCCTCACCATCCTCCACAGGGGTGGCATCTCTCCTTGTTTTCCTTCCAGCGTAAGGTGCTGACAGCTCAAAATGTCTCTTTTCCCACCTGTCACGGTCCTGTGTTTGCCGCATTTGTGTCTTCAGCTCAGAGAGGAGCCTGTTCCCGTTGCGTGGGTGGTGTCCACCCCACGAGCGTCCAGGATGGCCCTGCAGCGGTGGGGCCGGGCTGTCTGCACACAGAGGTGACACCAAGTGGCTGCAGGTGTCCCTGGGGACCGATCAGCTCTGCTGGGAGCCACCGGGCCAGGCGGGACGTGCTGGGCAGCCCCGGTTGCTTGTGCTGCTGTCCCAGACCCAGGCTGTGTCCCAGGACTCCTGGGGAGGCGGAGGGCTCCGGGACGGGAGCACAGACAGGCCCCGGGGCTGAGGGAAAGGAGGGCAAAACACAGGAGAAAACAAATCCCCTGCTGCGGCTGCTTCTCCTAATGAGCAGCAGGACTTTGCTCAGGCCCGAGGGCAGGAGGGAGGGCTGGGCAGAGCTCTGCTCTCTCCCCTCCGAGCTGGGTGGGGACTCAGGCAGACAGCTCAGCGGGCCCGGGGCAAAGCCCTGCTGGCTGCTGCTCCTCCGAGCCAATTTTCCTAGAAAGCAGCGATGCAGATGGGCACCGTGAGCAGCTGCCGAGGCCTCTGGCCGGGGGGACGGGGATGAGCTGCCAGTCCAGGGAGGTCTGATGGGTCTCGCAATCGTCCAGGCCCCACTGCCTCCGGCCAACACCCGGGCTCTTTGGAAAGTATTTCTGACTGATTCCCAGCCATGGTTCCCATTTTGTCCTGTTTAAATTTTTCCTCCAAGACGATCTCGGTCGTAATTGTTCTCAGATTTAGGAAACTGGCTCTTCCTGAGACCAGAAAGCACCGTTACTGGTTGGGACAGCATCCCGTATCCCTCTCGCTCACAGTAATCTCCCTTGAACCACATTTGTGCCTCAGGCTGCTGCAGCCTCCCAGGCCAGGCTGGGACCTCATTTGTGCTGTCCCTGTGAAGTTCATGCAGCCACCACCTTGTGCTGGGCAGAAACCTTTCAGCTTCAGACATGAGCCGGCTTTTGGCGAGGCCCAGGGGGCAGGGAGAGCCTCTGGTGGCCTTCTGAGGAGACGTGGCGTGGAGGTTCTCCTGCGGTGCTTTGTGGGTGCCTGTCCCTCTCCCCAGGAGTGACAGGACCTCTGCAGTGTGACTTCCCTGGCAGGAGGAGAGGGAGCAGAGATCATCGTGTGCAGATCTGCAGGGAGGGCTCCGAGCAGGGCCCAGGCTCTGCTTGGGGGCCCAGCAGTGGCACCAGAGGGACGGGCAGGGACTGAGCCCAGCAATTCCCCTGCACAGGAGGCACAACTCCTGCCCTGGGCAGTGCCCAGCCCTGCACAGGCTGCCCAGGGAGGGGCTGGAGTCTCCCTCAGCGGGGATATTCCAGAGCCCTCTGGACACAGCCCTGTGCCCTGTGCTCTGGGATGGCCCTGCCGGAGAAGGGGGGGTTGGACTGGTGACCTCCAGTGATTCCTTACAAACAGCCATTCTGGGACTGTGTGCAATATCCTGAGCCTTCAGCAGCCCCAACCTGAGCCTCCCAGGCTGTGATTATGCCAGGAGCAGCTTTCCTTTCAAAATGCATCCTGCCAGGATCTGGCTGCAGGATCTGGGCTAAACCAGCTGATAAATGGACTGAGGGGCATTTTACTGGTGCCTTTGGTCTCCTCACCACCACACCGAACCAGCCCACTGGTCCCTTGGTGGCTGCCAAGCTCCAGACAGGGACCTTGAGGGTGGCTGGACCAGAGGCATCAGTGTCATTCCAGCTGACACGTGCCGGTGAGTATCAGGAATCAGTCCCCAGGGTTTGGAGCCCTGTGTCTGCACTGGTGACCGGGAGCAAGGCCTCCTCCAGCCAAACATGGACACAGAGGTGCCTGGTGTTCCTGGGAGCCCCGGGAACAGCCGACCTGGGAGGCTGCCCACGCTGCCCTGCAGCACCCCAGGCGTGCTCGCTGCATCCGCCAGGGTTGCTGCCAGGGTTTGTCCATCTGCCCTTCATTTGGCAAAGGGGGTGGTAAAGAGCTGCGTGGAAACAGAGCGGGAAGGTGGGGAAACAGGGACAGAGGCTGGGCTGGTGGATGGGGAGGAACTGGGAGGGAGGGCAGTAAGAGAATGTGCTGGAGGATGAGCTGTGGCTCGAAGGCAGGTGCTGGAGCTGGTCCAGAGACTGTGGCCTTGCTAATGGAGTTTGCTGGAGTGCCTAATGGGAAAGATAACAGGCACACAGAATCACAGACTCATGGAATCCCTGAGGCTGGAAGAGACCTCCAGGATGATCGAGTCCAAGCTGTGCCCGATGCCCACCTTGTCCCCAGCCCACAGCACTGAGTTCTACATCCAGTTCTTCCTTGGGCACCTCCAGGGATGGGGACTCCAAACCTCCCTGGGCAGCCCCTGCCAAGGCCAGACCACCCTTTCCATGGGGAAATTCCTGCTGGTGTCCAACCTGAGCCTCCCCTGGCCCAGCCTGAGGCCGTTCCCTCTCCTCCTGTCCCTGTTCCCTGGGAGCAGAGCTCGACCCCCCCGGCTGCCCCCTCCTGTCAGGGACTTGTGCAGAGCCACAAGGTCCCCCCTGAGCCTCCTTTTCTCCAGGCTGAGCCCCTTTCCCAGCTCCCTCAGCCTCTCCTGTGGCTCCAGCCCCTTCCCAGCTCCGTTCCCTGCCCTGGACACGCTCCAGCCCCTCAGGGTCTGGATTGTCCTGAGGGGCCCAGGACTGGACACAGGACTGGAGGTGCCTCAGCAGTGCCAGCACCGGGGACAGGCACTGCCCTGGTCCTGCTGCCACTCTGCCTTTGGCACAGGCCAGCATCACAGGCCCTGAGAATGAGCCTTACAGCCTGGAAGGGCTGGGCTGGGAGAAATATTAGGGCAAAGTCAGGGACAGCCCCCCAGAGGTGTCCATGAAAGGTGAAACAGGAACAGAAGAGCAGCGTGGGAACACAGGAGTCGCCACCGTGGCCTCGTAAAGGACAATCCCTTTGGCACCCTGTTGGCACAGTGGCCACAGTGGGGACTGGCTCGTCCCCATGCCATCGAAGGGGCACTGCCAAGAGCTGGCCTTGCCCCTGCCCTGCGCAGCCCCAGGCACCGTGAGGGGCTCCGTGGGCAGAGGAGGGACAGGCGGGTGGAAGGAGAGCTGGTTCTAGGAGAGAAGCATGGAAGTGCTGAGCTTGTTTAGTCTAGGAAAATGAAGGCTGGGAGAGAGCTGGTCTATAAATACATCTGGGAGTAAACAGCAGGAGGGATCAGAGCTATTTAGGCTGGAGGAGCTGCTGGCAGAGGAGCAGATGGCTATCAGCTGGCCGTGAACGTGGTTACGCTGCAGCCAGGGGAACCATCCCCTCCTTGCTAAAGGCAACCCTGGGACAGCCTCTCCTGGGGTCAGCGAGGGCCAAAACCTGCACTGAGCCGAGAACTGCAGCCCAGCAGCCTCCTCAAAAATCATCTTCAAAGGCTTCAGCACCTCCATGTCACCAGGGAAGGGGAGCCCCTTGGTGGGCCCCCGGTGGGCTCCTGGGAGGGTCCCCTGGAGCAGCCCGGGGATGGTGCTCAGGCCACCGGGTGCTGTCAGAGCTGAGGTCAGAGCACGCTCCTGCTGGTGCAGCCCGGAGGGGGCTGAAGGCTTCGCCTCGCGGAGCAGCTGTGGGGCTGGGAGGGCTGTGGTGCACCGGAAACTTCAAAAAACCCTGGTGTGGATCCAGCTTGGCCCTGGCCCAGATTAAAAAAACAAACAAACACGACATTTCTGGTGAACTACAAACCGTGGCCCGCGGCCAGCACTGCAAACAGCCCAACCGGTTTCAAGATGGAGCTTGAAAAATTTATGGGGAGGATTTACCCGGGCGGGTGCCTGTGGTAGCAGGAATGGGAATGGGTCCCTCAGGAGCACTTCCCAGGCCGGCATTCGACCTGTGGCTGCAGCCTGGAGCACTGGGACACGGACACCCAGCCACGGCCAGGGGGGAGTGGTGTCCTGGCCACCCTCCTGCCAGAGCTCTCTGCTCCGGCCTGCGCTGCCCAGCCCTGCTCCACGGCCACAGACACCGCCCCCGGGAATCATCCTCTGGGAAGCCGAGGGGGAATGAATCACTGTGTGAATCCCAGCTGTGCTGCCCGCAGAGGTGACGCTGCAGGAGGATCTCGGAGCTGATGCTCCAGATGGACTCAGGGTCTCTGCGCAGCTGTGTGAGGGCGATGCTCGAGGGCACCGTTCGTATCATTCCCACTCTCCTTGGTCCCATTTAATCCTTCACCTCCCTCTTCCCATCACTGCTTTGCAGAGCCCAGAGCCTCTGTTATCCCGTTTTCCTTCCGTGCACGGTCTGGCACCAAAGCTCCCTTCCCTGTCCCTCAGTGCCCCGCCTCGGGGCTCCCTCAGCAGCCCTGCCTGCGTGCGGTGCGTCCCAGTCACCTTCCACCCTGCGTGCCCCTCCAAGCCCTTTTCCTAGGACTGCTGTTTCCCTGCTCCACATCCTCCTTTCCTCTCCTCCCACCACAGCCCCGCTCTGGTGGGACATGGATAAAAGCCTTGGTGAGGGCAAACACAGGTGCTGTTGCCTCCCATGCCAGGATGCCCCAGAGCCGCTCCCTGCCCATGACAAGGGGCAGGGGTGAGGCTGTTACACGGCATCCATGGCTCCCAGCAGGTTTTTGGCAGGATTGCCACAGTCCCGGGTACCGATTTGTCCCCAAGGCAGCAGTGCCCAAAGCATCAGTGATGCAGCGGTGTGGGGAGAGCTGCACACACCGGCAGAGAGACCCTGCCCCAAATCCTCGCCCTGCCTGTCTTGGGCCGGGCTCATGGAGCTGCCACTCGCTTTCCTGGGCCATGGCTACCCTTCAGCATTTTGGCGTTACTCAGGTTTCCCGTTTTCCCCCATTTCCCCATCACAGGGGCGGGGGTGATTCCTGCTCTGTTCCTCTGGGAGGGCAGTGGGAGTGGAGAGCAGGGCACAGCCCTGACGGGGTGCAGGATGTGGGGCACAGCACGCACACCCAGCACAGGGGTTCGCACCTGCAGGCCCCACGGAAGGAGCTCCCTACACCATTCCTGGTTGAGGTCTCTCGTGGTGTACTCCCACGGGAATTCACACCCAGCCTCCTGTGCAGGGCCAGGAGTTGGACTTGATCCTTGTGGGTCCCTTCCAGCTCAGGACATTCTGTGATTAGGTTGCTCAGAGAAGCTGTGGCTGCCCCTGGAACCCTGGCAGTGCCCAAGGCCAGGCTGGACGGGGCTGGCAGCAGCCTGGGACAGGGGCAGGTGTCCCTGCCCATGGCAGGGGCGGGTAGAGATGGGATTTAAGTTTCAACCCAAACCGTTCTGTGATTCCATGATTTGCTACCCGCAGACTTTTCCATGTGACCCTTTTGCTTCTCATTCCTTATCAATTTCCTCTTTCCTCCCAGCCCACTTGGAGGCTTTGTTCAGTTTTAATGGCTCTCCCCTGTCCCGGGAAGCTCTGGGAAGCAGGAACGAGCTGTGCCGGGGCTGGGCAGTGGCGATGGCTGCTGCGAAGTGTTTGAGGAGAGATGAGAAGCATCGCTTACGCTCGGGGGACTCAGGGCCTCCTTCCAGCTGCTTGGGCTTAGAGCAGGTTACAGTTCTGGGAAATGGGGCCCTTTTCCAGAGTCAAACACACGGTGCCTTGGCATTCCCAGAGCACAGGAGATGCAAAGCTGCTCCCCAAGCACGGCACCACTCCTCTCCCCGCCGCGTCACAGCCCTCAGCTCCCTGGGACCCCTGGTCAGGATGGGCCTGCCTGTCCTGCATTCACAGCCCCGCAGAGTTCCCAGGCACAGGGATACACTGAAAGCCTCTCTCCCCTGTGTGGAAATAAGGATTTTATCTCCTGACAGTTCTCAAACTGCCAGCGACCTGTGGCTGTGTGCTTCCACTCCTGGGGGACATTCAGGTGTCCCTGTCCTCTCCCTGCTGGATGTTCTCAGCTAATATCCAGCAGAGAGCAAGGTGGGAAGGGATCACAGCTGAGTTTTTGGGTCACCAGGCTGCCAGCAGGCTCTGCAAGGCCCGGCAGGGTGCAGGAGCCCTGACCCTCCGTGTAGGGGACACAGTCACCCTTGGGGACACCCTGGCACCTTGCCCCAGGCTGCTCAGGCATCATGACCTGGCTTCAAACCCCTCTGGCTCTGTGCAGCACGGGGGTTTGGCAGTGCCAGCAGCACTGCTGGGTGCCCTGTGCTGCAGCAGCCACTGCCTGAGTGTCCCAAGCACCCCCAGCTCCTCTGGGCTGCTGCACACCCAGCAGGACCCCGCACATCCCAGGCTCAGGGCTGTGTCTGCTCGTGGCGGGGTCTGAGCCGCTGCTGTGTTTTTCTGTCCGAGGTAGCTCTGCTGGATCCAATTAGGCCGTGCTGTGCCTCACCTGCTTGGGAGAGCAATCACTCGAAGCTGTCATTGGTGTGGGGTGCTTCACCTGGGGGCTTTGCTGATGAGGGTCCTGCACTGGGGCCAGTCAAGGTGGCTTCCACCACCCTGGGACCAGGATGCTCTGGGAACACTGGCCAAGGTGGCTTCCACCACCCTGGGAGCTGTGGGAATACTGGCCATGGCACTTCCAGGGGACGCTCCCTGCACTGGGGGCCAGTGTGCTCTGGGCAGTGGCCACCTTGGGTGCTGGCAGGGGCACTGTCCTGACCTTAACCCTTCTCTAACCCCAATCCCTGCCCCTGCCCCAGCAGCACTTCCCTCTCCTAAAAAACATCAGCCTCTCTTCTGGCCCCCCTTCCCACCCCATGCACCTGGACCAGCTTCTCCTGCTGCCCCAAAGAGCAGCAGGACATGTGATGGGGGCATGAGGGGCAGCAGTGCTCGATGCTCATCTCTGTGTGTGCCTGAGGACAGGGCCACCCCTGCATGGCTCTGCCTCGGGACAGGGCAGCTCCTGTCCCCACACCCGTGACTGGCAGTGCCAGCACCCAAACCTGCCTGGGGTGTCCATGGAACACCTCTCAGCTCGAGGAAGTCATCTGCTGCTCGATGCCAACCCCCCCTTTGTTATGTGCTAAGACGCAAAATATTTTAATCCACGTTTCTCTTGCGCGTTTCTTTTCTTTCCCATGCTGGATTCCTAGAAGACAGGGAATTTATGGTGTGAGTCTGCTCCAGCCGCAGAGAAAACCCAGCCAAGGTCAACACCACGAGACAGGCAGCTCCTGCCAAGGGGGGAAAGAGCGATCGCTCAGTGCTTGGCGGAGGAGGAAATCAAACCAAAACCCTTCCAAAAAAATCGAGATATAAAACACCCCCCACCCCAAAACCCTTTGGTGGAAAAAGACCAAAAGCCGTAAGGACGGTGCCTGCATTTCCCCCGCCCGGCCCCAGCCTGGCCCCGCTTTGCCTCACCCCAGCCCTGTCCCATGGCACTGTGCAGGGAGGCCAGCGAGCAGGGCTGCAGCCGGGGGCACGGGGACATCCCTGGGGTGGCACAGGGACATCCCTGGCCGTGCCTGGCTCCAGCCCTCGCCTGGAGCTCCGACACCTGGGCCAGCTCCTGACACCACGTTCCAGGAGAGCTGCTGTGTTCAGGGGCCGCTCCTGGGTGGCTGCTGGGTTCAGCATCCCTGCCCAGCATCCTTCCCCCAGTCCGCCGGTGCCGGGTGCTGCTCCGCGCCCACGGGGACCGGAGATTTCGGCTCCCAGCCTGGCCTTGGCAGCCGAGGGAAATTCGAGCCACTCAACCCCATTAATGACGTGCCTCGGGGTGCTCTCCAGCAGACACCCTCTGTGCCCTCTCTGGGGTGCGTGTGGCACTCCAAGCACCCATGCCGGGCCCAGCTGGAGTGACCCTCGTGCCTGTCAGTGAGGCTGCAGGGTGGGACGGGTGCCAGGACCCTGCCCTGCTGCCCCTGCTGCCTCTGCTCAGGGCAAGGAGAGCAGGGAAAAGGGCCGTGGGATGGACAATGGACAGTGCTGGGGATCAGGATGGTGCTCACGGAGCCTTGGCAAGGGCAGCCGGGCTGGTCCTTTCAAAGACGTAAAACAGCTCCAGAGGGGAAGGAACAGACTGTTCTCCTCTCGTGGCAGACAGGATATCAAATGGGCTTAAGTTCTAGTGGGGGAAAGTCGGGTTTAAACACAGGGAAAAGCAGTGGGAGCAAAGCAGCCGGAGCAGCTCTGCCGGTGCAGAAGTGTCCGGGCCCAGGGCAGAGCACCCAGGAGGCTCCCGGCCCCTGTGCCATTCCTCTTGGATCCTGTGGGCATCCCTGGGCATTGGTGTGGGCACCAGCTCTGCCCCAGCCCCAGCCTGGCCCACCTGCTTCTTTCCCCTGATCTCTGCTCACTTTTTTTTTTCCATCACCCCTTCCCCACCCCTGGGAGCTGGGACAGGATTTCTGTCCTGGCTAGGGAGCTGCAGGAGGTGCTTTTGTCCGGAGGTGATGGGATGTGGGATGAGCTGGGATGGGGCAGTGGGGAGGTCCCACAGCCAGACACGCAGTGGCTGATCCTGCACTCCAAGGGTCACTGTGCTGGCATCACACACCATTCCCAGCTCCCCTCCCCGCCTGCCTTTACCCCCACTCCTGTCAGAGCCTGGATGTACATCCCAGTGCCAGGCGTGTCCTGCGCAGTGGCCCAAAGCCACTCTCCAGCTCATGGGAGCTTGTTGGGAAGGCTCAGCCTTGCCAAGGCCAGGCCCACCCCAGCTCAGCCCCGTGTGGTGCCTGGAACATTTCTGTGGCTGACACATTTGCTCGCTCAGGACCCTTGTCACCATCCAGGGACTCAGCCAGAGGGTGTCCACAGCTTGTGGGCCCCTGCGTGGCTGCAGCCCTTGGAGAAGGGGCCTGTCCAGGACAGAGGGGCTGCAGAGCCCTGATGGGCAGCGTGATCTGCTCTCCTTCCACATCAGGACTGCCATGTGCCCTTCTCCAGGGCTTGTCTGGGGACACGGCTGGAGTGACCCACTGGGCAGGATTTCCACAACCTGCTCTGAAACACCAGCTCCATCATTTGATAGGAGGTGTTTTGGGGAAGTCAGAGGACACTGTCCTTTCTGTCTGCTGGGAAGGACAGAAGGAAGGACCTGGAGCTGCTGGAGTGAGGCCAGAGGAGGCTCCAGGATGATCAGAGGGATGGAGCTGCTCTGCTGGGAGGAGAGGATGGGAGATGGGATTGCTCAGCCTAGAAAAGAGAAGGATTCAGGGTGATCTGATTGTGGCCTTCCAGTTCCTAAAGGGAACTTATGGTAAAGATGGAGAAAGACTCTTTACAAGGGCCTGGAGTGATAAGACAAGAGGGAATGGGTTCAAATTGACAGAGAGTAGGTTTGGATTGGATATTAGGAAAAAATCCTCCCTGTGAGGGTGGGGAGGCCCTGGCACAGGGTGCCCAGAGCAGCTGTGGCTGCCCCTGGATCCCTGGCAGTGCCCAAGGCCAGGCTGGACGGGGCTGGGAGCAGCCTGGGATGGTGGCAGGTGTCCCTGCCCATGGCAGGGGTGGGTTGAGATGAGTTCTAAGTTCCCTTCCAGCCTAAACCATTCCTTGATTGTCCAGCTCTGCTGGGCCATCACCATCACCCTTCTGCCTGCCCAAACCAGGGCACACACGGGGAGAGCCCCGGCTGTCCCAGACTCCTCATGTGCAAGCTGCACAGCAGAGCTGAGGGTGTCCTCTGGCCACGGGGGACACTGCAGAGAGCCCTCCAGCCCTGGGGCAGAACATCAGGAGCTGAGTAAAGAGCTGAGTGAAGCCTCTGCCAGCTTCCCCGTCCTGCTCTGCTGCTCGTACGTGTGCCCTGCACCCAGCTGGGGACAACCTGTGCCCAGGGGCTGGTGCCAGCTTGTCCCTTGCACCTTATCCAGGGGAAAAGGTGTTTCCTGTGGGTATCCTGCCCATCAGCTGCAATGACTCATGCTGCTGGTTTCCTCTCCCAGCCTCTTCTGCAGCTCCTGGCCTCTCCCTCCCACTTCCACCCTCCCTTGGCACGGCAGGGTGTGAAATACCCAGCTTATCGAAGCCCTGCTCCCCAGGGATTGCAGTGCTTGTCCCTGCCCCACACCACCCACCCCACAGCAATGGGGGACTGGGCAGACCATGGGGCTCATCTGGCCACAGCCCTCCTGCTGCTCCCTGGGCACCCCAGGCACCCTGGGCACTCTGGGCACTCTGGGCATCCTGGAAACCCTGGGCATCCTGGGCATCCTGGGCACCCTGAGCACCTTGGATACACTGTGCCTCCTGAGCATCCTGAGCATCCTGGGCATCCTGAGCACACTGGGCATCCTGGGCCCCCTGGGCACCCTGGGCACCCTGGGCATCCTAGAAACCCTGTGCATCCTGGGCATCCTGAGCATTATCCTGGGCCCCCTCATCCTGAGCATCCTGGGCATCCTGGGCATCCTGGGCACCCTGAGCACCTTGGATACACTGTGCATCCTGACCATCCTGGGCATCCTGGGCACCCTGANCATCCTGGGCATCCTGAGCACCTTGGATGCACTGTGCATCCTGAGCATCCTGGGCATCCTGGGCATCCTGGGCATCCTGGGCATCCTGGGCATCCTGAGCCTGGGAACCTGCTTTCAAAAACTGGCCTTTTGGGAAACCCTCAAACCTAGAGTCTTCCTTGGCCACCCCCTTAGGGAAACCCCTCTGGCACGGCCATGCCCCTGTAGATGCCCCACGGCTGTGGGCTGGGGTGAAAACTGATTCCCCCAGCTGATATTTTGGGGACAAAAGGGGCAGGTTTGGTGGCAAACACACACCACCCATCTGGCCAAGTGTGTTCTCTTGTCCCGGGAATTGCTTGCCCCAGGAGTGTCTCAGGTGACTCCTCATTCCATGGCCATTCCCTGCCTCAAGGAGGGGAAGGCAGAACATTCCAGCAGCGAGATTCGTGTGGTCTTGACACAATTCATTTAGGGGAAAAGAAGGGGGTTGTGGTTAAAGGCTTGGTGGCTGAGACTTGGCTTCTGTCCCTGCCTCTGCCACGCTTCAGCCCCGGGGAGTCACACGGAGCCCTCGGAAATGCCGTGGAGCAAAGTGCTCCCCACCGCCTCGGGGTGGTGACACCACCACCGTCCCCGCTGCTTGGTCTCTTGGGGTGACAGTCCCTGTGCCTGTCCTGGGCCGAGGAAGGGCCTATTCCCTGTGTTTACTCCCTTGGACTTCAGGAGCTGACTGATGTCTCCCTGCTCGAGGCCCCCTCAGCTCGGCTCCATTTAAGGGGCTTAGGAAGAATTGAACATTGCTGGAATTCTTCTCTTGCTAACTTTAAACATTCATTACTTTAAATGCTAATCCCCCGGGATTATCCCATTGGAGAGAGCGATGTAAAGCAACGGGGGAGAGAACAGAGTGTCTTCTTGCCCACTGCACACCACTCAACGGCCCTTTTGGGGAGGGAAGTGTGAAAATGCCAGTACGAGCTCCTCCAAACCTGGCGTGATTTTTACACCTCAGTGTGGACTCTCAAACAAGCCAAGTCTGAAGTCTCTTGTTCCAGCTGGTTTTGAGTCGTACATGTCCAAAATGTCTCTGTGGAGCACGAGGGTGAAATGTGTATTTTTCCATGTGTGTGACTCAGAAATGACTGAACCCAGTCGGTTCCAATTTCTTGAAAAATCCGCTTTTGGCTTGAACCCAAGAGTGGAAACTTTCAACCAAAAAAGAGTTGATTTGAGCTCTAAATAACATGAAAAAAGGCTTAGAAGGGAAACTGGATTTCAACCATCATTATGGCAATCACTTCTCATGGCCCTCTGACAGCAACAGCCGAGCAAGTAGTGAAAGTAATTCCCAAGGAAAATTCACTTGGATTCCTAGGGCAGATCGGGATAGGGCTGCAGATGCTTTGTACAGGCCACTCACGAGCGGGAGAGGGACAGGCCCTTGGAACAGCCAAGGAACAGGAGAGCCCAGCTCCAAAGGGATGGAGGTCAGCCCCGGGCCTTGGCACAGGGCAAGGCTTTGGGACAGAGGCACAGCCCTGCCCACGGCGACGTCCCTCGCTCCCCTCCAACTTGTGCCCTCCCTGCAAAACGCCCTGTTCACTCAGGGAAGATTTATTTATTCCCTGAGAAGTGCCTGCATAATTTGAAGCCACAATTAATTAAAGACTGCTGCAGTCTGCTTGCAAACAGGAAGCGAGGCAGAGAAAAAGACACAATCTCTCGAAAACAGACATGTTGTGAATTAGCTCTAATCAGCCTAACAATGATGGATGCACTCCCCCAGTGGCTTTCATCTGTGAGCTGATTATGCTGATGGTTGTGAAGGCCCTACGCTGGATTAGGATGAGATGGACGAGCTGATAGCCTGGGTTTCTCCTGCCTTTCGAGGATGCTGGATCTCGGCACGGCGACGCTGTCCAACTTGGCCGTGGTCACACCAATAAATCAATGGCCGGGCTATAACCGGCGATGTGGCTCCCTGGCTCTGAAGAGAGGCCAGCAGATTTCCCTGAAAGGAGCAGACTGTTTATATTTGGGGAAAAAAGTTCCTTTAATTGGAACGAAAGCCAGGACCGTGTGTTGCAGGACATCATAGTATGGCACGGAGCTGCAGGCAGGGAGGGATCGCCGCCTCAGAGCAGAGCCAGCTCCAAGGAGAGCCCAGGTGGCTTTGGGCTTTGTCCAGGCCAGTTGTGAACATCTCCAAAGAGGATTTTCACCCTCGCTGTGCAAATCTTTCTTTTTCTTCACCTCATGCTGGATTTTCCCTCATCACAACTTGTGCCGCCTACCCCTGCATCCTTCTCACACCGCTGAGAAGAGTCTGGCTCTGTCTTTGTAACTCATTAGGCAGCTGAAATCAGCAATTAGGGAGTCCCTTGCTGATGAATCCCTCATTGTCCCCTCAGGCACCATGAGCTCCAGTCCCTTCCCATCCTGCGAGGACAGGACTCACCCCAGCACATCACTTTTTATGTCCATGCCAACCCAAAGTCCCGTCAAGAGTAGATCTGGGCATGGGACAAATCCATGAGGGTAAAAATGGCTGTGACTGGAGTCACCCCCAGGTTCCTGCTCACAGCGTGGTCAACCAAGGACCCAGCTCAAAGGGACGAGGGGCTGGGCAGGGCTGGGGTTGAGGGGAGGACAGGGCTCATCAAGAAACATGACTGAGGCCAAACCATGAAGAGAGGTGTGTGCTGTGGCAGGAGCCTGTGGAGCTCCTCACGGGACACCTGGCAATGTGAGAGGACACAAGGGATGAGTGAGGGGCATGGGATGACCCCTGGGATGGGGAGAGCCATGCAGGAAACCAGCCTATCAGTGAGGATATTCCAGAGTCCTGCTCGGATGAAAGGGCTTTGAGCATCGATGTGTTGAGGTTTGACTGACTTTGGCTGCAGGCTCTGCTCTGGGAGGATAAGTGTCTCCAGGACTAGAGACACTGGGTAGAGAGAAACAGGCACCTCCAGAGCACTGTGGCTGCCTCCAGACTGGGATCTGCAGCTCGGAAAAAGGAGGCTGTGGACAGAAGGTCCTGGTGATGCTCAAGTCTGTTTGGAGGGTGCTGAAGTCGCTGAAGATATCATGGAGGCAAAATGGTGGGTGGGATGGGGTCTGTCCCCATCCCTTGGGGAGATGGGACAGAGAGACCCTGTGAAGGGATGTCCTGGCTGAGCTGGGCTCAAGGAGCCGTGGAGCAAGAGCCCAGCACAGCCCCAGGGGGCTTTTCCCACCGGTTGTGCCCAAGTCCTTTTTAGGCCCCGGAGCGCGCAGTCTGCACACGTCCCTTGATCACAACTGCTCATAAATCTTGCTGTCACAGAGGGAGCCTTTCACTTCCAGATACAGATCAGAGAGCAAATGCTACTGGCTATTCTGGGACGTGGCAGCTGATAGATGGCTCCAGAATTTACTATTTTAGACTTGGACTTTGCCGTCGGGGGAACACGATGGAGAAGCCAGTTGTGGAATGTGCACATTGGCCACGTAGGATTCATCTAAAACAGACTGAAGAATAACCCCTGCCAGATCAGCAGTGCAGGTGGAGGATTTCTCTTTGCCGTATTGGGAGATTTTTAGGGATTCAAGTCAACTGAGCTGAAGAGCCCAGAGGCTGAAGGTGCTGGAGGATGACAGGATTTTCAAGGCAAAGGTACAAAACTGCGTGGTACCTCTCACAACAGTGGTTTGCCCATTAAAATCACAGTGAGAATGAGGAGAGCTTAAAGAGACCAGGCAAATCTTCAGGGAAAAGTGGGCCTGAGGAGCTGGAAGTGCCCAGTGGAAATGAGAACTGCCAGAAGTTAAGCTGAGCTGGACCTTGGGAAGGCACAAATGGTGACAGACTGTGTGGCTGGGTCAGTAAAGGGAAGGGGTCAGTGTGAGGGGAGAAGAGTGGAGGTTAAAGGTGATCTCGGGAAGGGCCCACCCTAAATACATCACATTTCCTGTGACATCAACTCAAACATCACAGGGGGGCTCATGGTGATGTCCCCAGGAAACCAAACCCAGTGGTGGTCTCAGCCCACCCACCCCAATCCCACAGGAACTGGCTCCAGCTCAGCAGGGCTCCCATGGGAATAAGTAATGTGGGCTGGGGAGGGCCAGCAGGGGTGGGGCTCCTCAGCCACCACCAGCACTGGGACAGGTCTCTTTGGAGCCCTGGGAGTCTCCTGTCCCTGACTCAGGGGACTGGAGGAGCTCTTTGTAGAGCTGGGGCATCCCACTCGTGGGGGTTTGCTGGGGGATGCTGCTGGAAGAGCCACAGAAGGACTCGGGCTGGTGGAGAGCACCTCTGGTGCCTCAGGACCAGGAGAAGGTGAGGGCTGGAACAAACTTCCCAGGAACGAAATGTGGGAATAAGCAGGGCCATAACGTGGAGCGTGCTTGTTCTGTGGTACTGATGCTGCTGGGAGGCAGAGAGGTCTGGCCCATGACATCGTGTGGATACCAAATCCATAAATTTTATTAGTATGGATTTTCCTTCTGGGGCTCATGAAGGACGTGGAAACACTGACCTTGGAAAGGCCGTCCTGAAGGAGCCAGCTGAGTAATGAATTTTAGCTGTTAAGGCAATAAATGGGAACGCTTGGACATCCTCGGGAAACCCAGGCCCCACCAGAGTGAGCATGTTGTAGATGTTGGGAGGAGTAGATCTGTTCTTAGTGGGCAGAAGGGAGATGAATCCTTGCTCTGGTTGTAAATGAGGTGCAACCTCCTCCTCCTCCTCTCTCCTTGGACCAGCTGAGCTCTGTCCCTTGCCCTCAGTTCTGGCCCTTCCAGCACCCCAGAAGGGATTTCCAAGTTTCCAAGATTTTCCAGTTCACCAAGACTTTCACTGCTGTCCCACCACAGACTCGGCCCCACAGCCTCCACCTCTTGTGAAGCCCAGCTTGCCCCAGGGCCTGGGCCTGGTTCCGTGTGGCCCCCGTGCACATGCACATCGCCTCCAAGGAATGTGCTTTCTTGGGTGGAAACTGTGTCATCGGAGAAATATTTCATATTTTCGTTCACTCGCATTCCCCAAATAAAAAATGAATTGCAAAGTCTCATAAATAAGGGGCCGAGTTTCTCATTTACATATTTCTGTGGTTCTTGGAGCAGGGGTGGCCGTGGCCCTGCCAACCATGTCCTAAGCCTTCCCCTCGTGCACCTTGGCTCCCGCTGGCAGCTGCCTGCGCTCCCTGGAACGGGAGAGCTCAGACCAGCTCCGCGTCTCTGAGGTCACTCCGCCTCCTGCCAACTTCCCGTGCAGCTGCTGGCACGAGCGTGGCAGGGAAAGCTTGGAGCCTCAGAGAAATCCCATCCCCAGGCAGGTTTTTGGGATGCAAAGAGGGGTTTGCGTAGAGCAGGAGGGGGAAAACCCCATGGTGTGGTCCCAGCTTGGCTCTGGTGCCAGGGCCGGGGTGATGGCACCTGGTGAGTGGGGAACGGGTGGCTGGAGGGGGTGAGGGATGGAGCAACTGGGGGAGCAGAGGGCACGGACTGCAGGGGAGGAGGAGGAGGTCACAGAAGGGGAACAGGCAAGCCTGGCCTGGGGCAGGCAGGTGGGCAAGCACAGGCTGGTGTGGCCCTGCCTTGTCACTGCAAACACAGAATTGTCCCATGCTCCCTCCTCAGGCTCCTCAGGCTTCTCCTCGCTCGCCATGGCCCAGCTGCACCACAGCTCCATGTCTCCACCTCTCCTCGGCCCTCTCCCCTTGCTCCACGACCACCTGGCAATTGGTGACCACCTTGTCCATCCTCTCGCTGGCCCTGTGGGGACTCTGCACCCCCACAGTCGAATTTGGCCTCACATCTAAGCGCCTCCTCCGAGCTCCAGCACCTGGCACGGGCAGGTTGGAGAGAGGAGCGGAACCTCTGGGCATCCCCTGCGGATTCCCCCAAAATGTTTCTAGCGAGGTGTGTTGGCACTTCTGCCTGGGGCAGGTTTTTTCCTCACGGTTCCTCCACAGAGGCCTCCAAGGAGCTCCAGTGGGGGCAGGGCAGCAGGGAGCCCTTCTGGGTGCACCAGGAGACCACCCCAGGGTGTGCTCCTGGACTGGGAGAGGCATCTCCCCTTTGGGACACTGCTGACCTCCAGCTGTGCACACCAGCAGCCTGACCTTCTCCTGGTGCACTCCTGGGCCTGGATATGGGGCTGGGCTGCTGGAGAGGCACCACAGGCACCAGCTGTGCCCACAGCTGTCCGTGCCCACACTCCAGGCTAGGGTTGGAGTTCCAGGTGGGCACCGCAGGGGAAGTCCAGCTGGTGTCACCCAAGGGTTAATGGCAACAAACCGTGCTGCTAAAGGGATCTTCTGGTTTCAATTTAACTTTGCATTTGCGTGTGGATTACACTCCAGGATGTTCATACTCCCTTAATAAGCTCCCCACGCAGGCACCGCAGAGATGAGTGGTGCCAGAGCCCACAGAGGAAGGGGCAGCGTTTAACACGTGTCTCCCTGAAAGGTTACCCCACTTTCCCAGGCCCCAGGAGCAAGGAGAGCTGGACACCTGGCTGTGAAGCCGTAGTGATGTCCAAGGAGGAGACATGAGCTCAGCAGAGCCCCCGTGCTCAGGAGAGACATGTCCCTGAGCTCTCCATTGAGCTCTTTCAAGGGTGGACCAAGAGCAAGGGACATGGGGTGGCCAGAGTCTCCCTGTCCTCCTGCAGAACCCCATCCATGATAGGATGCCTGAAGCCCTGGCAATGCCACGTGGGAGACATGGATTATGCACTCAAATCCACTGGGAGAGGAGCAAATCCAGGGACCCTGCTAGACCCAGGGAAGCCCAACACCAGCATGGCTTGTGCCCTCCACCTGGCCCAGGCACACGCAGAGCCCGTGGCCTTGCCTTGGCTTTCACCTGCTCCTTTCTCTTGTGGGGATTCAGCCATGCAGAAAAATGGGTTTGGAGTGGGACCGTGTCCTGCAAAGTTGTTTAAACATAGCCCAAGGAAAGAGGAATGTGGGGGCAAGGCCTGGGCACAGCAAAAATAGCCCAGGGCCCACTGCTCACAGCTCAGCATCCTTTGGGACAGCCAGGTCCCAGGCATCTGGGCAGGCACAGCAAGCCAGGGCTGTCCCGGAGCCAGGAACCGTGCCAGGTGCCAGGCCAGCAGGGACAGAGTGTACAGTTCTCCCCAAGCCTCCTCCTGCTGGGGCTTGGGACACCAGCGGCCCTGCAGATCTTGAAATCCATGTTGGAAGGGGCTGTAAGAACAGCAGGAACGTGCTGGGGCTCTGCTTGTTCCTCATTCCCTGCCCATCTTCCCTCAGGGACAGGCGCTGTCCCTGACCCTGTCCCTGGAGAAGAGCAGAGCTGAGGTCCCCCTGCCCAGAGCCCTCCCCAGCAAACTGGGGGACGTACTGGGGACATTCTTCCTGACGCTGGTGGCCATCCTGGTGCTGCAGGAAAGGGAAGTCACGGTGCCAGGGGCGTGAAGGAGAGAGAACTGCACAGGACAAGGGGGATTGGCTCCACCAGAGGACAGTGTCCCGGCCTTCCTGAAGTGTCCCAGGGTACAGCCCCTCCCCTCAATCCATCTTACAATGGGCCCTGACCTGTTCCAAGCCACAGACATAGTCCAAAGGACACGATCCGTGGGTGACTGGCTCCAGGTGTCCCGGCTCGAGCAGGGGGCTGGAGATGACCTGCAGAGTCCTGGCCAGCCTCGGCCAGTCTGTGACCCAGTGACTTCCTCTCCTCAGCCACTGACCATGCTCTTCTCAGAGCCATCTCCCTTCTCTAGTCCCAGGTTCCTGGAGCATTGTCCAGCAGGACGTTCCTAACTCCCCATCCTTCTGGGCTTGGTCAGAGGTCACGGAGGCCACGTGGCCAGTGGTGGACCCTCCCCAAGGTCTGTTCAGCTGGGATGGAGCACACATTTCCTTGGGGAGTGTCGGGAAGGATTTTCCCCTCGGTTTAGATCCCTGTGCAGAGGGTGAGCAGGTCCCCATTCCCAGTGACCTCCTCAGGCCACACGGTCCCACAGCACTGGTGACTCTCCACAGCCCTTCCAGAAACAGCCCCAAGGGTTTGCAGGGTGGTGCAGGCTCTGGTTCTGCAGCTCCACAGCTCTCTGCTCACCCGATTTGCTCCGTGGCTCAGTGCCCAGGGCTGCACTCCATCTCAATATTCAGATGTGGGGTTGATGGCAGCCTGGATGTGCCTCGTGCCAGAAGGGACCTGATCAGATTAGGTGGTCCTCAGCAGAGCAGACAGGGTCCTCACCTCCCCGTCTGAGACTCTTTAAAGAAAGCAGAAAGGAGGAAAAGGGAGTTTTTAACATGAAACATCTGGTGAGCTGTTCT
The DNA here is from genome assembly GCA_013397975.1 of Machaerirhynchus nigripectus. Lineage (NCBI taxonomy): Eukaryota > Metazoa > Chordata > Aves > Passeriformes > Dicruridae > Machaerirhynchus > Machaerirhynchus nigripectus. The sequence continues at coordinate 26,150 of VZRQ01001029.1, read as the reverse complement.
GCACACCAGGATGGGAGGGAAACGTCCTGCAGGCAGAGGCGAGGGAAGAGGAGCTCTCTGGATATTTACAGTGACGGGCATGAGCTCTGCTGGGCCAGCTGTCCCTGTGTGCTCACTGTCCCAATGTCCCTGTGTCCCCATGTCCCCCAGGATGTACCCAAAGCCATTCTGGGGGACATGTCCTGCACCCTACATGCCCCAGGGAGGGGACAGGGGCTGCGCTGTCCACGGCCACCTGGAAAAGCCTGAAGCCATCTGAAGACCAAACCAGGGACAGACCTGCTGGCCACTACCACGAGCTGGCACCAGGCGAGGTCCCAAGTTTCCTTCGGGAGACGGAAACTCAGCCCCCGAGCGAGAGGGAGCCAGGAGAGTTAAGCAGGGACAGGCTGCAGGAGACTGCTAGAGAACAAAGCGTGCCTGAGAGAGAGCTGTGAAATACTTGGGAGTCTCTCAAGGAAGCTGGCAGCAGAGCAAGTTCAGATGGACTCAAACATCGTTCCCACCTGGGCTGAGAGCGGGCCAGGGAGCGCGGCAGGCGGGGCCGCGCCGGGATCGGAGCCCGCAGTGACCCAGACTAATGCTCCCTTTTATCACCCGGCTTTAAACACGCTTTTATGATGTGCGAGAAGGGGGCAGATGGTTCTCTAATTAACTCGAGAGTGCTGAGTTGTGAAGTGCTGCGAGGAAAAGCAGCTCCAGCAGGGATGGCAGGGCGAGTCAGCAGAGCGGCCCGTGCCTCTGCCGGGCAGCCCCGGTGTGCCCAGGGGCAGCTGCCTCCTCACACGGGCGCTGCCCGCTCCCAGCACCCCAGCTCCGGAGGGGCTTGGCCGGCCCCTCCCTGGGAACATGTTTACCCTCACGAATGCCGCCTGAAAACCCCTGTCTCGTGAAAGGGATGCTGAATCAGAGGATGTCCTCATGCAGCACCCCCAGGGGAGCTCATATTGTCGCTGCTTCTTCTTCAGTCTCACCTCGCTCTTTGTGTGCTTGGCTGCTCTTCGCACCCCCCTGCATTAAGCCACGACAGCAGTGGGGTGATTTTGGCCCTGCAGTCCCTGCTGTGGGTGTCTCGTCCATCTGCACCTGTGGGCACCTTCCTGAAGCCCCCACACAACTCCCCATATCCAACACCGGAGCACCTCGGGGACTGGGAGACACCTTCCCCAAGCAATTCCAATGGACCTAAAAGCCTGATGCTTGTCAGTTTTACCTAAACCCAGTATCTCTGTGATTTCTATCCCTGAAACCAAAACTAAATTCCTAATAATTTGGATTCGAAGTGAAAAGAGCCTGTTTCACCCTGAAATGCAATGGCTGGATTTGCTTTGTGTGTTCAGCCCTGAGATGCAATCCCGCTCCATGCTAGAACAAAAAAATCCCCCAAATTTTCCTTTGAAATGGTGAAGTATTTCATCAATGCTCTTTTTGTCCGCAGCTTCTTCAGCGAGCAGCTCACCTGGCCCGAGGCAACATTCTGCCGTCAGAGATTCATTTACTAAATTGAAACATTATCCGTGTGCTAGTTACAAATTACGTCTTAACCGGCCGAGTAGAGCCAAAGCATCACCGCGGGCAACGGGATCTGGGTGGCAGCGCAGACGTGAACCTGAAGGCTTTCAAACCCTCCACCCCTGCCCATCCCTGGGGCGAGCAGCTTTGGCACACGGCTGATGCCAGGGCGCTCACGTCAGGGGGAGCAGCAGCTTCAAGCACCGGCAGGTAGGAGCACGAGGCAGGAGGAATCGCCTCTGTCCGGCCCCTGCTCCTGGGAGTAGAAGAGAGGAGGACAGTGAAGCCTCTGTTAGCGGGAATAAGGGACTTGAGGGATGGAGGTGACATCGCTCGAGGCAACAGGTGACACTTGGAAGCTGGGAGGAAAATTTAGCAATGGTTGTGCGAGAGCGACGATTTGGAGGGAACTGGTTGTTTTTGCCTGACAGTGAGGGAGCTCTGACGTTAGGAAAAAGCCCCAAATTCCGGGGACTGCTGACGGACGCTGGCAAAGGACGGCACCAGGGACACCCCAAAAACCGGCGGAAGAGATGAGCGGCGCATCCAGCAGCAGGACCCACGGCAGCAATTCCCAAATTCCCGCTGCCCTGCCATGAGGCCTCTCCCTGGCGCTGCCCAGCACCGACCCCAGCGCTCCGTCACCCCCTTCCCCGCGCTGCCTGCGCTGCCGGCCCGGCTGCTGTCCTCAGCTGACTCCTCTTGGCCGGCGCGCCGGGAGGAAGCGGCGTGCGCTGGGGCAGGGCCAGCGCCGCGCTTGTGCCGGAGCTGCTGCCAGACTGCTCCGCGAGCGGCCGAGCCCCGCGGCCGAGCCCCGCGGCTGCTCCCAGCCCAGACACGCCGCCGGGAACCGGCACGCCGGGACCTGCCAGCGCCGGGCAGCGGTTCCCAGGGCTGCTTCAGGAGCGGAGCCAAGCCCCAGCAGACGGACGCAGTCACGGCTTCCCCTGAGAAGCTGAGACCTGGAGTGGGGCTTGGTGGAGAGAGAGAAGGAATTCAGTGAAACAGCCCCAAAAAGGCTGCCCATCACCCCAAACCAAGGGGCTTCTCTCTCCCAGCAGTGTTTCTCTCCTCAAGCTCCAGGAGCATGTAGCAACAAGAGGCTCTGGATCGTCCCTTACACACCCCTGGGAGAGAGACAGGGACAGCTCCTCGTGGTCTCTGCTGGCCGTGCCAGGCATCCGTGGGGCTGGAGATGTGGGGGGTGCTGGTCGGTGGTGACCTGGCTCCCCGCTCCCAGCCCGTCTCTCAGAGGGTAGCACAGGTTGGGATGTTCCCAGCACAGGCACGGCTGAAGGGCGGGACCGTGCTGGGCAGTGGCCCTGCAGCGGTGGGGAGAGGCAGCCAGGGCTGGGCAGAGCCCGTCGGAGGGAGGGTCTGGTTCTGCTGCCGCTGCTCAGGGAGGAAGATTGAAGAACAGCATCGACTCGAGAAGAATGGCCCCGAGGTGGCCAGGAATGCACTGGCAGAGTCCTGCAGGGATGCAGCTCTGGAGGAGCACCAGGAGGTGTGAGGGAATCCTGGCTGGTGCTGGGATGAAAGCAAGAACCTCCCTGCCTCCTCTGCTCTGTCACAGCTGCCATTCCTGATGTCAGCCCACGGAGGGACTTTTGGGCCACCATCACCTCTGCGTGGTGTAACCAGCCCTTGCTCAGCCGCTGGCCCTTCTGCTGTCTCTGGCACAAGGTCTCAGCTCTCCTCGTTCCCTCTGGTCCTTTCCATCCCACAGGGTGTTTGACTTCTCCTCCTCACTCTCCCGTCTTGGACCAGATCCATATCCCTTCCTTGGTAGCTGCTCTGTAACACTGGACTACCCAGCCCTTTCTGGTGACTCCTTTTCAATCTTTCCCTCGATTTTGACACCTGGTCCCCCCCTCCTCGGCCCCTAAATCTCTCCTGTATCCATGACCCCGTTGCTGCAGGGCACATCATGTGGCTCCAAGTCACGTTCCAGCTCTCCTTGCCTTGGTCCAGCCACCTTCTCACCCCCTCCCCGGTCCCCTCTGCCCTCTGCTCCTGTCCCCACTCCCGCATTGCTGTGAGACCCCCCAGCCTGGCAGTCCCCCAGAGCCCTGACCTCCCGCACCACTTCCCCAGGTTCCTGTCCTGTTATTTCACTAAAGCCATTAAATCCCAGTCACATTTCCAGCTGCCAGGACAGAGCCAGGCCAGCTGTGGACAGTGACCCTGCCCAACAGCAGGTGCTTTCCGAAGGGGGGAAATACTGGGAAAACTGCAGGTCCCCGGGCAGCCCCGGGAGGGTGGCAGAGGGACCCGGCACCAGCCTGCACGGACGGACCCAGCTGCAGCCCTGGGCAAAGCACCTTTCCAGCTTTTTGCAGGATTTCTGTCATTTCCCAGCAAAGACACCACCACATTCCAGAGCTCAGGATTGCAGGGCTTTTAATCACACACGTGGTGCCTCTCTGGGAGTCGCACAAGGGGGGTGGAGGCAGCTGCTGAGCCAGACCCCCACCTTGCCGAGCGTTTTGGAGCAGGGAACTCGTCTCAAGGTCACCCCATGGCTGAGCTGGTCCCTTCCAGCCTCCAGGTCACCTCAAAGCAGGACAGGCTGGTGTCCTCCGACCTGTGTGGGGAGCCACAGTTCCCTGCAAGGGACTTTTGGGGAAAGAACATCCTCTGTGCATCCACAGCCCTCTTGCCATCAGCGAATGCATCACTCGCCTCTCAGGTTCTCTAACCCCTATCTCCCAGAGTCCTGTGCCGGGGAGAGGCTCATATTTCACTTTGCTGAAAGGCAAGCTCTAAGCCCTTCTGGGAGCACAGAAAAGCCGGAGGCAGAAACCTAATGGCTTAAAAAGCAGAACACAAAAACCGTACCCAGCATGTGCTTTTTTTTTTTTTTTTTTTTTTTTTTTTTTTTTTTTTTAATAATTCTTTATTTGAAGCTCTGCTCTTGATTTTTGGTCTCTGAGTCATGGTCGGGATTATCAGGGCTCTGGGAGCCATCGAGTGGCATTTGCAGGGTGCACTGGGAGGGGAGGGAGGCAGCCCAGCCCTGCCTGGTCTCTGTTTCCCCTCAGCACCTCGAGGATCTGGCTGTGAGATAACAGAGCTCCACCGCCTTTTCCTCAGGGCCCCTCTGTGCTGCAGACACAAACTGGAGCACAGGCAGTGTCTAAAGTTCATGTTCTGGCTGAGTGTAACCAGTTACATCTCTGCGCTCCGTTGCCCACGATTTGCTTCAGTTTTCCCCTTCTGGATTGAGATTTTCCAGCCCCGCTCCCTGCACAAAGGAGGTTTGAGAGTCCCTTTGAACACCCTTTGGCCACTGCAGAGCACACAGGCAGTGGAAAGCAATATCTCCATGATAAACATACCCTGCTTTTTTTCCTTTCTTTCGAGAATACAAAACAATCTTCCAATTTTTAAGCGGATCTGCTGCCGAAACTGCTGGGGGTCAGAGCTGACATCTGGCAGGGAATCGCTGCTGACCGTTCCAGTAAACACTGAGTCTCCCTTGCTGAAAGTTACAGCCGCTCAGGCACAGCACGTTTTGCAGTGATGGTACCTTTTAATCAACACTTGGAAAGCTCCAGACAGTGGGAGAAGGATGAAAACAATCACTTGAAAGCTCCAAGGGCAGGTCAGAGCTGGGGATGGAGGCAGGCAGAGGTTTCACACCCAGGCTGGGAGCGGCGGCCTGGAGTTACCTATGGGCAGCAGATGTTCAGCTGTCCTTGAGAAGGACAATGTGAATGAGATGGACGGAGCCAGGACCACTAAATCCCTCCTTGGCCAGCATCGGATCAGAGCCGTTCCACGATACATCACTGCAGGCTTCCCAGAACTGCAGAAATACCAGAGAGAATTCGATATAAATCATGGAAGGATTTGGGTTGGAAGGGATGCCTGGAGGTCCCCAGCCCAGCCCCGGAGCAAGTGAGCACTCCAAAGCTGGGTCAGGCTGCTCGGGGCCGTGTCCAGGCACGTTTTGAACGCGTCCAAGGATGGAGATCCCACCAGTGCTGTTCCATGGCTGCACCACTTCCAACACAATCCCAGCCCCACGGGTCACATCCACAGGACTTCCCAGCACATGGAGAGCTAGTTGTCCACGAGGGAAGGGCAGAGGGTGAGAGAGGCAAGGCCTGCAGAGAAGGCACCATCACAAACACTGGAACAGGGCTCACAGCTAAGTGTGAGCTGCAGTGAGGGGGTCATGGACACAGGAGAGATATAGGGGGCCAAAGGGTGGGAGAACCAGGCACCAAAAACTGGTGGAAAGATGGAAAAGGAGAGCACCATGGAGGGACAGGAGGGGGGTGGGTTACCAAGGAGGAGATATGGATCTGGTCCTGGTTGTTCACGCCCAGCAGAAAACAGAAACCTGGGATAGGGGTCTCTAGCAGGGGCTGGGAAAGGTGTCTCCCCTTCTCCTCATGAGGGGACTTCAAGGACAAACATTCCCAAGAGATGGCAGGTCGCTCTGAGCTGGTGCTGGAAGGGCGATGCTGTTTCTCTTGGTCATATCGAGGAAGAGCATCCCCCATCGCCCTTGGCTGCTGCTCCAGCCCTGCTCCCTCCAAGCAGCATCCCTGTGTTGGCGAAACCTCTATCCATAACAGCCATGGGAGGGGACTTCCAGGGAAAGAGGAGCTCGTGGAAAGGTAAGGATGGGCGAGGTATGGCTGAGGTCACAGGAGCCTTCAAACCCAACAAACAATGGGAGCTGTCAGGGAGGGGCTGCCTGAGCCCGGTCCCCAAGCAGTCCCTGCAGAGCTGGCAGTGCTCCTCTTGCCTTGACAAACACCCCAGCACCAAGTGTACAGGTACAACTGGGAAAATCCAGTCCTGGAAGTGTCCAAGGCCAGGCTGGACAGAGCTTGGAGCAACGTGGGATAGTGGGGGCAGGGAGATTGGAACCAGATGATATCTAAAGTCCCTTCCAGGGCAGGCCATTCCATGATTCTATGATTCTATCCCAGGATCCTGTCCATGACACTGGAACATGCCCGGGGTGGCTCCAGCCTCATGCCGAGGGCAGGATGGCTCGCTGGCTGCCCCAGGCATGGGCCACACGGGTGTCCTGTGGAGCTGTGGCATGGGCTGTGCGTGGGGTCGAACGTTCCCCCCAGGGAAGGTGCTGGGGGATGAAACGGGATGCACAGGGCAGGGGGAGATGGAGACCCCATTCCCAGACCACGCTCAGAGCACCCAGAGATCCCCGGTGTTTTAACACTAGGAGAGCCATGGGGACAACGGTGGGCTGGTGAAAACACCCCTGAGTGGGGGACTTGGCAAAACAAAAAGTTTTCACTTGCTGGAAATAAGGCTGAGCAGAGACTTGCCCAGATTGCCAGGTACCACAGAGCCCTGTCCATGCCTCACAATCCTGCCCTGTGTCCTGTGAAGAATTTCTCTGGGATGTCTGACAGGGCTGTCCTTTTCACAGTCTCTCTAGGCTGGAGCTTCCTTTCTGCAGCTTACCCAGGGGTGATAATCTGCTGGTCCACAGTTAACAGTGGTGAACCAAGCCGGGAAAACCTAAGGATGCTCAGCACTGGAAGAGGCAGCTCCCCTGCCCCTTCACCACCTTCCTGGCACACACCCCAAACACGGAGCATTTGCTCAGCCGAGACACGGGAGGAATGAAAACTTCGGGCCCTCACGATCCCGGTGAGTTCGGCTGTTCCAAAGCCACGTACCAGCCTCAGCTTCCCTGGGCCGGTGACGAGGCCACTCCGCGCGTGTGACCTGCCCCTCGCACATACCTTTCCTTTGAGCGCATCCGGCGCAGGCACCGCAAAGCCCCGGCACGCCCCGTCAGTGCCGTTTCCTATGACAACGCCGTCAACAGCGCTCGGAGCAGGGTTGGGGTCTGGGGGACCGGGCAGGTGCGGGGCTCCTCGTAGCTATGGCAAAGGGGTGTTTACTTCTGTGTTTTGCACGTCGGTATTACCCCCGGGACAGCTTCCCGCGCGTGTCACAGCAGCGTTAAGGCTCTTTGGCATCTCCCCCAGCAACTATGTCAGCGTTTGGGGGAGCTGTGTGCGACCTGCACCTGCCACCGACAGGCTGCAGGAAGCTTCCATCCTTCCCGGAGCTGCCACGGCTCCCAGGAGAGCCCCCGCGCTGGTACAGGACGCGGCCGCAGGTGCTCTTGCCGCAGCCCTCGTGGTGGGTTTTCTCACTCCGATGTTGCAAACCCCCCTTTTCCGCACGGGCCCCGCTGTGGGAAGCATCTCCTGCCTTGCCCCTTTCCCGTCAGACCGTGCCCGTCTCTGTGCCTTCCCCGCAGCTTCTCCCGACACTTTGCAAGCTCGGGGCAACGCTCCCAGCCCATCCCCGCGGGCGGCTCGCGGAGCGCTCCGGCCAAATCACAAAGGGTTTGGATCCCGTTCCCCAGCGCGAATGCCAGGGGCGGGGAGATCTTGCCTCACATCTATTCTTTCTAGGTACAAAACACGCATTCAAAAGTCAGAGCCGTTTCACTGGCAAGGGCTGGGAGCTGCTCGGAGCCGGCCAGCTGCCCCAGTTCTGATTCCCAGCGCTTTCCCAGCCCTGCTCTCTGCATGTTTTGCAGACACTCGCACCGAGGATCCATCACCCGGCCAGCCCCGCCCGAGGGGCTGCATCCCGCGGGCCACATCACAGCCCCGAGGCTGCTGGAACCGCTGCAAAGCTGCCGGTCCCGCGTCCATCTGCTCCCGCGTCGCTCCTCTGGAGCGGGTAGCTCGTGTTTAACGACCGCGTGTGTTTTCGCTCAAGCATTACATCACCTGGCAACGCCAGCGGGACGGACGGACGGGGCCAGCCCGGCTGCGCTGTCCCTGCCGATGCTCGTCCCCTCTCTCGTGCCCCGTGTCCCCAGCCCGCAGCCCTTTGCCCCGTGTGGGTGAACAGAAAATTCGCCTCCATGCGGAGCCCACCGAGGGGCTCATGCGCGGCCCCCCTCCCCGTCTCCCTGGCGTGTCCCACCGCCGGGTGTGGAGGGCAAAACGCTCCGTAATTTCCACCTCCCGGAATTCCTGCGGCCGTAGCCATCAGCACTTTCCCTAAAATAAAGTGGGAGCTGAGATAAGCCAGACAGGCAGGCTCCGGAGGGCCGGCCCCGAGCGTGGATTGAGCTCACACTTCTGTAAGCGGGCGGCCAGGTCGGGCCTTCGCACCTCGCGCGGCCGGGGAGGAACTGGGTGGATTTGCTGATAATTGGCTGCCAATTTCCGCAGCGGCGGAAGGAGAGCGGGGAGCGGGGGACGATGACAGGGAGCCCGGCGGGCAGGGGGTGCCGACAGGGCATTTCCGTGCACGTGCTCCCACTTCCAGCAGTTGGGGCTCATGAGGAGTCGGGTACCGGGGTAAGCAGCACCTCAAACCCTTGGCACGGGCAGTGTAGGACCTGCAGTGCAGAGGGCGATTTTGCATTCCTTGCCCTTCGTCCACACAGCAGATTTTCATTCACGTCCACACAATTTCTCCCCTTCCTCTCTGGCCCACCTGCAGAGTCCATCCAGCTCTGGGGTCCCCAGCATGAGAAGGATGTGGAGCTGCTGGAGCGAGTCCAGAGGAGTCCACAGAGATCCTCTGAGGGCTGGAGCCCCTCTGCTCTGGAGCCAGGCTGGGAGAGCTGGGAATGTTCACCTGGAGAAGAGAAGGCTCTGGGGAGACCTCAGAGCCCCTTCCAGGGCCTAAAGAGGCTCCAGGAGAGCTGGAGAGGGACTGGGGACAAGGGATGGAAGGACAGGACACAGGGAATGGCTTCATATTGACAGAGGGGAGTGATAGATTAGATATTGGGAAGGAATTGTTCCCTGGGAGGGAGGGTGCCCAGAGAAGCTGTGGCTGCCCCTGGATCCCTGGAAGTGTCCAAGGCCAGGCTGGACGGGGCTTGGAGCAGCCTGGGACAGTGGGAGGTGTCCCTGCCCATGGCAGGGGGGGTGGAATGAGATGGTCTTGAAGGTCCCTTCTGACTCAAACCGTTCCATGATCCTGTGATTCATCTCCCCATTTAACCCAGCTGCTCCCCAAGCCCTGTCCAGAGACATCCCCGAAAAGGGGGACGAGGAGTTCAGCGGGGACACACAGAGCCCGGGTTAGGGCTCGGAGCCGATGAAACCCAGAGCCCTTAAGGGTGCTGGGGCTGGAAGCGGCTCAGCCCAGCTCAGCTGTCAGACCCCCCCGATCGCCCGGCTCCGGGGGTCGCGGGGGCCGCGTGTTCATCACCAGCTCCGGCCGGGCCGGCCGCTGCGTGTCCCCAGGACACCCCTGGCCGGGAGGGGACCCCCGCGGCCGGCAGTAAGTTTTCCTGCAAAATGCCCGGTTTTCCCGTCCTGCCGGCGGCCGCACACCCCGCGCCCGCCACCTAACGGCCACCGCGGGCCGACACCGGGATCGGCACCGGGACCCGGCACCCGCACTGGGACCCGGGACCCGGGACCCGGGCACCGGTACCGGGATCCGGGCACCGGGATCCGGACACTGGCACCGGGATCCGGACTCCGTGCACGGGGCACTGGCACCGGCCACGGTACCGGGCACCGGGCTGCTCCCTTCCCTCGGGCCCCGCGGCTGGAGCGGCACCCCCCGAACTCCCCCCTGCGCCCCCGGGCACCCCCATCCCT